>CAUYRT010071477.1:0-10391 GCA_963574885.1 Lepilemur ruficaudatus
GGTAGGGTCTGAAGCCATTATTTGAGTAATTCAAGGTCAGCAGACTTTATTCTAAGAAGATAAAGTTTTTTCTGCATGAATTATTCACATAATCATTTTCAATAAGCAAGTGTAGTTATTTATTACATCAGCACATCTATATTTGTTAATAACGTTCCATGGTAAGTTTTGCTGAGAAAATTAAAATGGTGAGTGACATTATAATGTGGTAGTTTTCCAGCAAGACCCCCGGGACTCCGTGGAGGTGCCCAGGACTGTCCCAGGGCCAGGCCGCACCTTGTCACCCAAGGTGCACGTCCTTGCGTCTCCCCAGACTGGCTTCCTCACTGTCACAGGCTAATACTCGCCTTTCGAAATGACAGCTGTCCCTGAGTGGGGGGACAATGTGGCCAGCATCCCCCTGGCTCCTTCCCAGGCCGGAACCCTCCTGGACCCCAGGGTAGGAGGAGGCTGGGGCTGGTGACGGGCGTGTGGCAGGGACGGGCCTCTGCAGGCCAGTGTTCTTGGGACCCGCTGGGGCATCGCATGGCAAACTGGGCAGCCCCCACACCTGTTAGCCTCGGGACGGCTCCGGGCAGTCCTGCGGGACGGCAGCCCATTTACCTGGTTTCTCCTTCACCCACGTGACCCCTTTTCTCCTCAAAATACCTGTGAACGAATCATGAGATTTGAAGTTTCGTGCTCCTCTCTGCTTGTGTCCGTAAGGCCAACTCTGTCCGCTGTCTCCGTCCCTGCCCTCTCTGTTCCGATCCCAGCGGGAGCCCCGAACTCTCGGGCGCGCTCGACCAGAAAACCCTCGTTCTCATGGAATAATTAGCGGAATTAGAGCCACCGAGGCTGGCATGAGAGCCTCAGTCCTCTGCAAAGAGACCTCTGCCCGCGTCTGTCTCCAGCCAGGCGTGTCCACTCCACGGGCCTCTCAGACCGGCTGTCTGCTGACCCAACCTTGCACGCAGATACCAGCCGAAAAGGAGGGAAGTGGCGGCCTGCAGGGAGCGTGGAGGAGGACAGTGGGTGGGATTTCCCGACCTGAGAAGGCAGCGTTGACTCATCCGCACGCCACTGGAGTCCCGCGTGCAGCTAAGGCGGGGGGCTTCACGGGGCCATGCTGCTATTCCTGCCCACGGCCCCTCCCTGGCATCCTCCACCAGCTCTCTTCTTCCTCCCTTTCCTTCCTTCCCTCTCTCTCTCTTTTAAAATATCGTTTGAGCACCTTTTCCTGTGCAGAGGGAGGCAGGAGGGCAGCTGCTCCCCGAGACCCTCGGGGGCTGCTCGTGCGGGCGCCGCCCTGCGCAGGTGAGGGCCAGGCGCCATCCGCCGGGCCGGGCTGGGCTGCCGATCTATGATGTCCCCGGCCGTGATTAATCTGATAAATAATAAATATATCAATCTAGTCTTTTAGACAAGGACAAATTCTTACCAGCAGGGAGGCAGGAGGCCTCCTCCACGCTGCCTGCAGTGCGGGATTAATTATTTAATGCTTAATTCTTCGGGAAATGAGAAAGTTTTGATTAATGCCGTCCAGTGCCGTCGCCGGCTTGTTTGATGCGTGTCAGATGATTTTTCCTCGGCAGTCACTCCGAAGGAGCCAGAGGCTGCTGTCACGGGGATCAGACACCGAATTTCCAGAGATTAATTGGAGGGAGGACGTGGAGAAGCGCGTCAGTGCCCGACGGAGATAACCTTCCCGGGCCGCCCGGCTCCAGCCAGGGCTGTCGGCCTCGCGCGTCCTTACGTAGAACACTCGCTTTCCATGCTGGGAAACCGCGTTCGGTTTCCAGCGGGTTCTTAAAATTTTAGCTCCCTCCCAGCGAAATAGGATAAAAACATTAATACTTTGCTGGCTGACGACTCATCGGTAAGCCCGTCTCCGGCAAAGGGGCGACGGCGGTGTCAGAAGCAGAGGCCGCCGGTGACTCGGCAGCCGGGGCTGGCGCTGAGTTGGCCGCAGGCGTCCCAGGCCCCAGGCGTGTGTGTCTGGACCTCTGTCCTGGCTGCACCTGACCTGGAGCTGCGGGTCACAGGCGCAGAAGGACAGCGCCACTCACTCCGCGTCGTGACACCGGCCGACGGCAGCTCTGAGGACGCCGTTTCCACGCAGTGCGAACCCGCCTCTCTGCCGCCTGTGTTCCGTCTTCACTTACAGGGGATGGCAATGAGAGGGACGGGGAGGGCCCAGCGTCTGGCAAGATGTAAGGAAACCCGCGAGGATTCAAGACGAGGAGGTCGGATTCCTTCAGCGTCTGACATACCCGGGCCAGTTCGCAAAGGCGGGTTCCCCTCAGTCCGTGAGGGCACGCTGCCATAGGGCCTTGACCGCCAACCCTCCTCCCAGGCTCCCACCACTCAAGCCCTTGTTCCCTCCTGGGTCCTCGCTGCTACTTCCCAGCCACTGGCAGCCAAGAGCTCCGAAGGCTCATCTGCCTGCGTCCGCCCCGCGGCCCCGTGCAGGGAGAGCCGGTGCCCAGGTGCAGCCATGACGCGAACTGGGGCGTCAGGCCAGGCCAGCACGGAGCTCTGCGCAGGCAAGGATGCCGTGGGTGGCTGCTCTCACTGCGGGGGGAGGTGAGGAGGAGACCCAGGCCAACCTGTGTTTCCACTTCTGCCTGAATTCACCGGTCGGCCGCGAGCACGTTCTGCAAAGCAGGAGCTCGTGCAAAGTACACAGCCTATGTCAGGCCCAGATCTGGAGTTTGAGCTCCAACCTGAGAAAGGAAACCAAGTCGAGGGGAGGGCTCAGGGCAGGAGGGGAACGACAAGCCGCTTTTGGACCTGAGAGGCTGGAAGTTAGAAAACCTCACCCTGCCGTCGGCCGAGAGAGGCTGTGTGCAGGTCACTCAAAGCCACACAGACGGAGCGTCTCAGGCATTTTGCATCTTTCTAAAAACCAGCATATGTTAGGACCTTGCTTGTGCGCAGAAGTTCATTACTAGGATGAGGAAGATTTAACGAGTTGTGCCGGACCTTGAAATGCATTGCCAGTGCTGTGGTGTCCACGCAGCATGCTGTCACAGGTGCCCAGGTGGCCCTGGCCCTCCCAGTCTCCTGTCCACAGGGCTGACACCCTCCATCCGGCCTCCTGCGCACTCCCAGGTGATGAGGGTTTCTGTTTACGTCACTTTCTCTTTGCTCAAAGCTTGGTCAAATCTACCCATTTCGCAGATAAAGAATGTTGACGCTGGGTAATTAGATAAATTTCCCAAATTCGGGAGTCAGGATATGAACCTGGGTCTCTGGCTCCACATTCCACATCTTTCCATGCCTCGGAAGAGCGAGGATAAGCTGGTACCTGCAGGTTGGCTTCCCCGACCCGATCAGCCGGCTTCAGGGGCCCCCGATAAACGGCTGGCTTTGAAATGAGAGGCGGCGTGGAGGGCGGACCACCCTCCGGGGCTGTTTCAGTCTGCAGAGGAAGGGCCAGTGCTCACAGCCCACAGAGCGATGGCTCCTCTTTCTCTCTTTTCTCTCCCTCTTCCTTCCTTCCTTCCTTCCTTCCTTCCTTCCTTCCTTCCTTCCTTCCTTCCTTCCTTCCTTCCTTCCTTCCTTCCTTCCCTCTCTTCACAAGCAGTTGGAAATGTGACCAAGTTGTAGAGATTCTCCCCAGAAGAGACGCTCACACCTGCAACTTGCTTTTACAGCTCTGTGCTCTAGGTGTGCAGGAGAAGGTGGGTCCCTGGTGCTGGCACAAAGGGGAACAGACCAGCAATCTCGACCCGATGCTGCCTGTGTCCCCAGGAGTCCCCTGGCCCTTCTGGGGCCCTGGGCAGAGGACTTGAGGTGAACAGTCTCCCTGTGTTGTTGAAGCCCCCATTCTCCACGCACCCCCTCTGCAGGTTCCCAGGTGGCCAAGGACATGCACGGCAAGGGTGCAGGGCGGACCCTGGCTGGGCCCCAGGGCTGTGGGTACCGCAGGCTCCTTCATAGCTGGTGAGGCGTCTGAGGGTCTGGGGAGCTCCTGCCCTAAGCAGGCCAGGGAGGTCAGGCCCAGAGTAGGCGACTCCGTGATGGCCACCCTGCCCTCCCGCCTGTGTTGGCATCTCTGGCCTGGCTCCACCGGCCTGGGGCACACGTGTCTCAGGCTGCATTGCAGACAGCGGCACAGGCAGGCAGGGTCGGCCTCTCCCTCCCATGTATGCGGAGACCCCGCGTGTCAGGTGTGTGTGGAATGAGTTGGCCACACCCTGTCGTGCAGAGCAAGGCCGAGGGCACAGTGAGGTCTGTGGAGCACGGGCAGCCCGGGTGCCGCCCGCTTTGCGTCCTTCACACGCTCCAGACACGCTCACCTCCCCTGCACTGCACGCGTGATCATTACGTGTTTACTGCATGGCCTTGTCCTCTGTCGTTTGATGTCAGATTTGCCTTCGTCCCCGCCAAACGGAGCACCTTTGGAAAGGACCCGGCACCCAAGCCCGGGGACACCTGGGTCTCGGGACGCAGCCTTGTGTTGGGATGAGCCCGGGTCTGCAGACTTTGCACCGGGCCCCAAAGCCCTTGCGTGGGGGGAGTTTGTTTAGGGAATTTGTATTTTTCTGCTGCTTTCCTCTTGAACCTATTTGCATTTTAAATAATTAAAGCATTAAAACTGAAAAATTTATAAATGAGAGCTGCTAAGGCAGTCCTGCCTGGGAGACAACAGACACCGTGCCCTCCGAGGCTGGCACCGGCGTTCAATCTGTCACTGCCCCCGAGTGTGTGGCCACACGCAGCGCCTCGGTGCCCACACCGCACAAAGGTGGACGCGCACGCCACAAGGCAGACAGATGCACACACGGCCAGCGGTACGCACAGCGGCAAACGCTCACCCCTCCTCCGCTGGCTGCCACGCGGGGGCCTGAGTTCCTCCTGTCACCACCCGTAGCAGACCCCCCCGTCCTCAAACCTGGTCCCCGGCTCCCCTTCTCCGTCCCCGAGGCTCCCAAGGAAGGGCAGGGCAGCCAGGGTGGCGGGAGCCCCGGGGCCGTGGGGAGTGACAGGCGCTCGGTCCGGCGCGGCTCTGCCTGGTTGTAACAAGCGTCGGGACACGAGGAGCCACAAAAGCCGCGCCAGCCACATCATCAATCACGGCGCTGACAGCGCCTTCAGTTTGTTTGTTCCACTCTGCATAATAAGTGATTGGATCAGGTTTAATTAGATATTGGGTAATCAATCACTGCCAACGAGGCAGCTCAGCTTGGGCTCTAGGTGCTGCGAGGGGAGAAAAGGGAAAAAAATAGAAGCGGCAGATCTCATCTCTGCGCGTAAACACCCCGGCCCACGGGCACGCGCCATGGCGTGCGGCTGCCAGGGGTATGGAGACGTCTGCGGAGACGGGAGGAGAGAGTAACTCACATCTGTGCTGCCGCCTCCCAGACGGTGCCAGGGTGACATTTTACTTTTGCTGCATAATTACTTTTCAATATAATATAATATGCAGACCCGAGGGAGGACGAGAGCGATTAAATTACACGCTGGTCCTCTCCCTGCCGCCATCCCCGGAAGTGACCCGAAGCTGTGGTTTCAGTGCGTGGCCACCTCGGCCGAGGGCTGAGACCAAGCCGGGCGTCCGGCCTCCCCGGGCCCATGGTGCAGTGCTGCGGCCTCGGAGGACCCGGCGTGAGGCTCCGCCCTGAGCTCCGAGACCCTCAGGTCACGGCTGCTGCTTTAACACCCCCGGCAGGATCGAGCCGCAGCTCAATGGAGCCGCGAGATAATGGACCTCAACCGTGGGTTATTTGTTTATTTATTTATTTAGAAACTCCATTTGACCTCACGGGCAGAAATAACAAGGAGCATCATCGCATTCATTATTTGGGTGTCAAAGGTTATGTCAATTCTTGTATGCATCTAATTAGACACAGAGGAGGTCGGGTCTGGCACAAACCTGGGGCTCGGGGAGGGTTTCCCGAGGGTCAGCAGGCGGCCGGTGGCTCGCACTGCCCAGTTGCACCGCCGGTAACTTCTTTGTGCTACAGATGGAAACATCCTTCCTGATCCCAACTGCTGTGCACAAGTGGAGTGGACACCTCCAGCTCCTGAAAGACCACACTCCCCAGCTCCCTTTGAGGGGCAAGGTGGGAGGGCGACTCCCTCCTTCCTCCTTTTCACATGGTAGGCAGAATGTGTCACCCACACACTCACCTGGAGAGAGGACAGGCATGGGCATGTCACAGGTAAAGCAAAAATTCTGTGATTTGGTGGAAATTCCTGAGTGGATGAGTAGGTGGTGGATGGATGGATGGGTGGACAGATGGATGGGTGGGTGGGTGGATAGGTGGGCAGATGGATGAATGGACAGGTGAATAAGTGGATGGGTATATGGGTATATGGATGAATGGATAGGTGGGTGTATGGGTGGATGGATGGATGGATGGGTTGATGGGTGGGTGAGTGGGTGGATGAGTGTAGGGATGGGTGAGTGGATAGATGGATGGATGGATGGTTGAGTGGATGAGTGGGTGGATAGGTGGATGGATGGATGGATGGATGGATGGATGGATAGGTGGTGCATGGGTGGATGGATGGATGGATGGATGGGTTGATGGGTGGGTGAGTGGGTCGATGAGTGTAAGGATGGGTGGGTGGATGGATGGATGGATGGTTGAGTGGATAGTGGGGCGTATGGACGGGTGGATAGATGGGCAGGTGGATGGATGAGAGGCCTGAGTGGGTGGGTGCTCCTGGTCTCGTGGGGGCTGGATTTGGCACACTTGCAGAGAGCATCATTAGCTGTGGAGCGGTGCTTCAGCTGAAACAGGGGCCAGCGACTAAGGGGGATGTCTGGGGTTTTGCCCACCCAGATACACGAGTGTCCTCCTCACAGAAAAGACAGGAAGTAACAGTCTCCCTTGGATTAAGTAACCAACTGAAATATAATTATATAGCAAAATCTGGTTTCAATTATTCAGATTGTAACCACTGCATGGATAAAAGAAGGCTAAAAATCTTCTGTTGGGCAACGGGACATAAAGGAAGCATGCAGTGAACAACACCTAGGCCCACACCGCAGAGTCTACAGCAGGGGCCAAGAGGGCTCCACGGGCAGTTCTGCCCGATACCAAGGCCCGAGGGTCAGGGTGTTCTCTCCCTGTGACCACGCCCACTCCCCTCGCCCCTCCGTGGAAGCTTCCTTGTCCTCCCCTGGGATGGGGCCTGGCTCCGTAGCCTGGTAGCCTGTTCCTCGGTGAGACAGGCTGCTTGGGGCCATTCGCGAGATGGCAGCAGGTGTTTTTCGAGCATGCTTTGTGCGACCTGGGGAGGGTGCCCCCCACTACGCAGCGTGGAAGCACATGGGTGAGCGTCAGGTGGGGAGCTGGGGCTGCCACTGTGCACCTTGCCTCCGGTGTCCTGATGTGTTCTCTGCAAATGTCTGTCCTTGGCCCTTGGTGGGTGTCATCACTGTGTACACATCCTCTGGGTGCACCTGAGCGGCGAAATGAAACACGTGACCTCAACTGACAGGATCTACCCACTTTTTCCCAATCCCCAATTTATTTGTCTTTTGTGCTCCCCCCAGCCATGTGGGGGAAGGATTTTTCCATCTGTCTTCAGAGCTCATTTTCCTGAATCCTGGTTTAGCCTGATGGACCCTTTGCTGTGATGGGGGCTGTGATGGATGGTTGAGTGGATGAGTGGGTGGGTAGGTGGATGGGCTGTGATGTCTTTTCCCGTGCAGAATGACGGGGAACCAGCACGAGGGGCTCTGCGGTTTCTGCCGGGGACGGCACCGGCCCAGCACCCCTGTCGGTGACTAGCCCATTGGCTCTCGTGTTCTGTTCTTAACAGGGTGAGGCAGAATAGAGACGCCACACGGGGAGGGAGGAGGGGGCCGCGTTTGGAGGGTCCTGTCTGCCGCCGGCGTGACTCTGAGGGGTCTCCGGCCCCCCCAGCTTTGCTCATTTATTTCCCACTCCTCTGTGCTCCCGAGACGCGACCTCTCGTGATGAGAGGCTGTTCCATTTGTTAAGGGAAAGAGCCCGAAATTGGGGTTAGCCAGGGTATTAAATGGAAATTGAGAAGGTCGGCAGTTTAGGACAAAAGGAGTCTGCGAGGGTCAGGACAGAAATGAAGTCCCAGTGTCACAGCTGTGTGGCCGTCCTCGAAGGAGAAAAGGCCGGAGATTTAAAAGTCGAGGCCTTCTCAGCGCCCACACCAGACCCCCGTCCACACAGCCTCCAGCGGTATAGGGAGATGATTTCTCACGGTGGCGCATTCTTCCAGGTTTCTTCTAGGCCAGCCTGTCCCACCAGGGGAGGGTGGCCGGGGATGGTGGCAGACCCGTTGGCTGACCCGAGGGTCAGTGGCCTGGCCGTTGCAGGGCCCTGACACCCAGAGACGCCCCTGCTCCGAGACAGCTGGTCTGCAGCTTCCCTTAGGTCCTCGCTGGTCTCAGGTGGACCGAAGGCCTGCCCAGGTGAGAAGAGCAGAGTGGGGCATCTGGGTGAACCCTGGTCCAAGCCCTAAGCCCATCTCACCTACAACTCTGGGAGACACGGGGTGAGGAGGGCGGCGCCGTTCTGCCCCACGGTGCTGGCACTTCATGGGTCCCTCCGTCCCCGGAGAGGAGGCAGGTCCATCAGGGCCCGTGGGGACAGCAGAGCCCAGCAGGTGGTGAGGATCCCTTGCCCACAGGTAGAACCTCAGGAGGGATGGGCTTTCCGGGCACGAGGCAGCGTCCGCCGAGGTAAGGACAGGAGGCTGCTGCACTCGGGGCGGCAGCGGTGGGTGCAGAGTTCCAGGGGCATCTTGAGACAGGCCTCAAGTAGGAGCAGGAAGAAATGGCAGATCCCCGATCAGCTGCCTGGGCTCGTGCTGAGCTGATGTGGGGGCCCTCTGCAGATTCTCACCTGCAGGAGGGGTCCCGGGCCCTGCAGTATGAGGTGGGAGCCGGATCAGGCAGCAACGGCTCTGGGATGCAATGATTGCAGAGGCATTAACGTCGCTGTGCTGGGAACTTCCCGAGAACAAAATCAATCATGACACCCGCTTTTCAAAGCTTACGGGGGAAATTGTCTCCCCATTGCATGAGGCGAGAGCAGTGGGAGAGGGTCCGTGACGCTGGCTGCTGCCACGGCAACCTCTATCTCTTGCGTATCTCCGTCTGCCATCCACCCAGCCGTCCTTCTCAGGGAGAGACTCGGGTGTCAGGTAGGCGCCAGCCGTTGGAGGACAGCCCAGGAAGGGTTGGTGGGACAGCTGGGATCCTGGGTGCCCCGGCAGTGAGGTGAGTGCGCTTGGACGTAGGGGCTTCGAGCTCTGCACAGACCAGCACCTGGGAAGCTTCGCCGAGTATGTCCCCGTCCTTGATTTCACCGTCAGCCGAGTACTTTCAAAATGGTCCCAGGACGCAGATGTGAGGCCACTCAGCGCAGCCAGGGTGGGGGAGCTGGCGCCCCTCCAGCCGTGGGATCCACGCCCCGCAGAGCCGCCTGCCTCGTGCACGGGAACGCGCTGACGCCGGCCAGGGCTGCGGCGGGGCCCACGTG
Organism: Lepilemur ruficaudatus; assembly: GCA_963574885.1. NCBI lineage: Eukaryota > Metazoa > Chordata > Mammalia > Primates > Lepilemuridae > Lepilemur > Lepilemur ruficaudatus. The sequence goes on from CAUYRT010071477.1 coordinate 9,462, forward strand.
CAGCTGTCACTTCGCTGCCATTGGTGCATCACTTTCCGGCATCATCCCCTGGCCAAGCTCCGGCTCTTGGTGTTGGAATGGATCTTCTGTGGCAGCATGGATTAGGGAAGAGACAGGAACCCGAAGCACCAAATTTGTCCAATAGGCAGTTTTCCTTTAGCGCCTCGAAAACCAGTTTAGACGTAGGCTCAAAATGTAATTAGAACAATTCACTGGAAGCATCCGTTCGCCACGCCCCGTCACTCGGGACGTGAGTGCTGCATCTCAGACCCGACGGGACAGGCAGGGGCAGGTGCTGCTGGGCCTGGGTGGCCCCAGGAGCCCTCCTCGTCCTCACAGACGAAGGGTCACGTGGACCACTGGACCCAGGACAACACGAAGGGAAGCCCCCGCCCGCCAGCGCTGTCTCCATCGGCAAACCTCTGTATCCTTCACTCCCTCTCAGACACAAAACCTGGTGCAGTGAGTACCACTCGTGGCTGCAGGCCCCCGTGTTGTGTGCATACTATGCAGCACCTGTGTGCGTATTTCACATGCATGTGTGTGTGCGTGGTCTCCTGCAAGTTTAATGTTTAAGTTAATCTATGAGTAATTTATTTTTTTAACTTTTAAAAATAAAAAAATAAAGCTCTTATTTTGAGGTAACTATAGATTTCCATGCAGGTCTGAGTGTTAATATTAATAACATAAGCCGCCCTCCCGGTTTCCCCCGGTGGTGACATGTCACTTAACTCTAGCACGATGTCACCAGGGGACCGATGTGGGCAGTTTGTGGGACGTATTCAGATTGTGCCAGTTTCACATGCACTTTTGTGTGTGTGCACGCGTGTGTGCACACGTGTGCTTGTGCATGTGTGAATGTGTTCCTGAGTGGGTGTGCATGTACACACGTGTGTATACATGTGTGCACGTGTGTATTTAGTTCCACGC
>CAUYRT010071479.1:0-13090 GCA_963574885.1 Lepilemur ruficaudatus
TCTGTCTCAAAAAAAAAAAAAAAAAAAAAAAAGGTACCTGCTCTTGATTAAAGCCATGCGAGGCAGTTTACGTGCTTAACAGGAGCTGGGCAGTGTGAGCTGAAAACCGCAGAGGGGAACATATATTCAGGGCAACTTGAATCTGTGTCTCCCAGGTTGCAGTCCTCAAATTTGGCCCAAATAAACTCTCTACTTTTTTTTTTAAAGAAGAAAGGAAGAAAGAAAAAAAAATCACAGAGGATGAGAATGGGCTGCAAAAAAAAATTCTTGGTTCAGAGGGTCTTGGTTAGCACCACTACAAGAGGAGATAGGAGAGCGAAAGTCAGCTGATAGGAAAATAACTTCTAAAGAACAACCCAGGTAGAAGCATCCCTGTGCTCTTTAAAAACTAATACGGCAAGTGATGTTAGTGAAAATACAGTAAGGAATCCTGAAATCCTGCCCATTCTAAAAAGCTGCAAAAACTGGCAAGAAATTGCCAGAGTCGCCGTTTTGGAACTCTGGACATTAACCAAAGACTCACAAGAAGCCGGAAGCTCTTACTAGGAGGAACAGCAGAATCTCAGTGAGAGCCCTGGCTTTGCAGTGGTTTAATTTACGCTAGTCCCTCCTGCTGCTCCCCAGCTTAGCAGCAGCCTTGAAAACGAGAGGCCACATATACGGACAACAGCCAGGCCATAGTAGACGAGGACTGGGCCACAGCCTGCAGCGACCAGCCCCGGAAGGAAGCTGCTGCAAGGCAGATTTATAGGAGGTCAGATTGGCCCCATTGGCCCAAATGGCCCAGACTTGATTAATAACGGACAGCTTCCCTAACTTTCGTCCCCACTTGCAGCTTAGGACCAGCCAGAGAAAGCCATTATGCTTCCCCAGCCAATCATGGGGCCCCACCTCTAGTGAGCCCAGCAGCTCCCCAGACAACTGACCCGCTGGGCACCCCCATCTTCTCCCCCCCCCCCCCGCCGCCCCGTGCAGCTTCCCCACGCCCCTGCCTGCCTCTGAGTCTCTGCCAAGCCCCAGTGCGGGTGGCTGCGTCCCTGCCACAGCAAGCTCCGAGTCAATAAATCTTTGCTTTTCTCATTGAGCTGATCTTTGTTTATTTCCATAAAAATGCAGCACACATTCCCAGCACCAGAGGGAGAACAGACCTCATTCACAAAAGACTTAATCATTATTGGACTTGTCTTCCCTGTAAAACCAGCTCAAAAGACTCGGGGTCTGTATTTCTCCTGACTTGGGCTGGTACAGTGGCTCACGCCTATAATCCCAGCACTTTGGGCTGAGGATTGCTTGAGACCAGCCTGGGCAGCATAGCGAGACCAGTCTCTACAAGAAAAAATTTTTAAATTAGCCCGGTGTGGTGGTACCTGCCTGTAGTCCCCACTACTTGGGAGGCTGAGGCAGGAGCATAACTGGAGTCCAGGAGTTTGAGTGAGCTATGATGACATCACTGCAGTCCAGCTTGGGCAACAGAGTGATACCTTGTCTCTAAAAAGAAAAACGATAAAATTGATAAACCTCTAGCCAGGCTAACCAAGAAAATAAGAAAGAAGACACAAATGACCAATATTAGAAATGTAAGAGGGGCCATTACTACTGATCCTGTGGGCATCAAAGGAAAATGAAGGACTTTACAGAAACTGTATGCCCACAGATTTTATAACTTAGATGAACTGGATCAATTCCTTGAAAGACACAGACTACCAAAACCCAAACAAGGAGAAATAGATAATCTAAAGAGGCCTATGTTGGGGCTCAGAAAAGGATACCCCAAAGTATGGCACTTTGCCATGTTGAGCAGCTACTCGGGAGGCTGAGGCAGGAGGATCACTCGAGCCCTGGAGTTTGAGGTTGCAGTGAGCGGTGATGATGCCACTGCACTGTAGCCTGAGTGACAAAGTGAGACCCTGTCTCAAAAAAAAAATCAATTAATGTGATCCATCCTATCGACAGCTAAAGAAATCATACGATCATATTCATTTATGCTGGAAAAGCATTTGACAAAATCCGTTGCCCATTCATGATAAAGACACTCAGTAAACTAGAAATAAGGGGAACTTCCTACACTTGATAAAAAAAAAATCTATAAAACACCTACAACTAACATCATATTTAATGATACGAATTTTGAATGCTTTCCCATCAAGATTGGAAAAAGGACAAAGATGTCCCTTTTACCACTGCTATTTAACATCATGCCAGAAGTCCTAGGAGGTGCAATAAGACAAGAAAAGGAAATAAAATGTATACATATTTGAAAGTTAGAAAGAAAATTGTCTTTGTTTATAGACAACATGATCGTCTATGTAGAAAATCCCAAAGAATTGAGTAAAAAGCTCCTAGAATGAATCAGTGTTTGTAGCAACGTTGCAGGATACCTGTTGATACGCAAAATTCTATTACTGTCCTGTGGATGTGACCATTTAGGAGGCCGGGGGATCCCAGGAAGAAATGCAGACTGTGACAAGAGGACGTGACTGTATTACAAATGTACACAACGACGTCACTGGAGGGGACGGGGGGAAGTGCTGACCTAAGAAACTGTGGAAATGAGTGGCATCCGTGAGTCTGAAGACAGAGGAACTGCACACAAGCGTTGCACCCTAGTTAATAAAGTCGTTTGCCATGGGGCTGTGAGCTAATAATTCAGATACTGCCACACGCACGCACACACACACACACACACACACACACACACACACACACACACACGGGAATAGGGCAATTTTCTTTTTCTTTGCTCCCTAACAAAACCCCCGAATCCCTGACCCTCACCGTCAACTTCTTTCTGTCCCTTGTGTCTTGCCCTTCCCACCTTTGGGAAGTAAAATGAACTTTCCTTAAAACTATTTTAACCTTTGTGTGAGAATTCTTTTTCAGCCCGCGATGTGAGTGCCCAACCTAACACTTTATGTCTGAAAATTCGTAACAGGAAAAACAAAAGCACCAAAATGAAGAGAAAATAACCCCAGCTTGTAACTCACAGATACTTCCTCATTTCTGTCCCCTGTTTTTAGACAGTTAACGGCAGTAAACTCTGTTGCTGTTCTCATTGTATAAATATGTTCTTCTCTGGGGAAACCAATTTTTGTTAACCTCTTGATTCTGTTAAAAAAATAAAGACTTACGACATATCTTTTCATCAAAAAAGGGGGAAGAAAATATTATTTAAAACAAAATTTAAAATGATGTTACATTTATTCATCCATTCAAAACCTATTTATTGAGCTCCAGGCCATGGGGGCTCTGAGCAGACAGCAAAGAACCGAACCCCTGCTCTCGTGGGGTCAGATTCTAGAGGCGGCGGCCAGTGACAAGGAGCAAGCCCTTGCTGGAGAAGGACACAGGCCAAGGGCCAGGAGCGAGGGCCGGCGGCGTGGCCAGGAAGGGTGGCACTCTGGGCACAGCCCCATGGAGGGTGAAGTGTGCCCAGACGGACAGGCGCAGTGCAGAGGCCCTGCAGGGGTGTGCTGGGCTCGTCTGAGGGCAGTGAGGTGGCCGGCCAGCCACAGTGCTGCAGGAGGGGCAGGCAGCAGATGGGACGAGGTCACAGCGGACACAGAAGCCAGATCAAGTAGAGCCCTGTGGGCCATTGCGGGGATTTGGGCTTTTACTCTGAGGGGATGGGAAGCCAGTGGTGGCACCTGAGCAGAGGGGACGAGATCTGGCTTCTGTGTTTAAAGGATCACTCTGACTGCTCTAATAGACTGGAAGAAAGAAGGAAGGAAAGACGTGGGGAGACTAAACTGGGGGTGACTGCGGGTACCTAGGTACCCCGGGTGAGAAATGATCAGATTCTGGCCCGCCTTGGAAGGCAGCGGGACAGGCGTGGCCGATGGGCTGGAGAGGGGTGGAAGGGAAGTGAGCTGGCCGCTCAGTTTGCAGGTGGGCAACATGGAGAGGAGTGACGCCAACAGGGCAGGGACGGCAGCAGGAGGAGTTGGGTGTGGGATCACACCTGGGCTGTGCACACCTGGGCTGAGATGCTTCTGTGCTCTTTGTTAGTTTCTTCAGGTGGTCATTGATTTGAGACCTCTCTTCTTTCTAACATGGGCATTTATTATAAACTTATAATATGGGCTGTAAATCTCTCCCAATTCCTGCTTTAGGAGCATCCCACAAATTTTGATATGTTGGTTTCATTTGTATTCAGTTCAAAGTATTTCCTCCTTTTTTTTTTTGAGACAGAGTCAATCCCCAGGTAGAGTGTAGTCATCGTAGCTCACTGCAACCTCATACTCCTGGGCTCAAGCGATCCTCCTCCCTCAGCCTTCCAAGTAGCTGGGACTAGGTAGCTGGGATTACAGGTGCATGCCACCATGCCCAGCTAATTTTTTTATTTTTAGTAAAGATGGGGGTCTCGCTCTTGCTCGGGCTGTTCTTGAACTCCTGATCTCAAGTGATCCTCCCACCTCAGCCTCCCAGAGTACTAGGATTACAGGCGTGAGCCACCGCGGCTGGCCTCATGTTTGATTGACCCATGTGTTATTTAGAAATGTGTTATTCAGTTTCCAAACATTTGGGGATTTTCCAGAAATCTTTTTGATTTATCGTGTAACTCCATTGTGGTCAGAGAACATACTTCGTATGATTTGAACTCTTTAAAAACTTTTGAGACTCGTTTTAAGGTCCACAATGTGGTTTTTCTTGGTAAATGGGTCCTGATACAAACTCAATGATGTGATTCTGAAATTCTGCACCTTCTATAAATATGTTTATTGTTAATTGAAAAATAATCTTGGGCTGTGCTAAAGACACCTGGGACCTGCTTTACCTGTTTGGGGTGTGTACATAACCTCTAATGGTGACATTGCAACTGACATGCATTGCAGGGGGTGGGCTGTCCCCACCACGTGACAACTGTGACCGTCATTGCTCTGGAGGAATCAGGACCCTCACTCGACACTCCAGCTGACTTTGATGCTTCTTTTCTAGAGACCCACCCACCCAGCAGGGTAGGAAAATAAACTCCCCGAAGCTGTGAGATTTGAATTGCCTAGGGTAAAAACAGAGCCAAAGTCCCAGAGAAAATATTTCAAGCTACGGATGTGTTTGAGGAACTGAAAGTCAAGGAATCGCTGGGAAAGCGGGTGTAGTGTGAAGTAAACTCAGCTGCACAGACATATGGTCCGTCGGTGGAATTGGAGCTTGACCAGATACTAATCCTCGCGGAGTAACGCTCTGAGGAAGCCTCTCGTCCGCAGGTGGGGTTCAGGGCTGCCAGGGAAAGTTGTGCAGGTGCGCACCGCACCAGTCAGGGCCAGCGCTGACACCACACACAGTGGTACATGCAGAAGTCGTGGCTAGGGTGCAGCCTTTTGGCCTTACCATGTCAAATGCCTTTCGTCATTTGGGTCAGCCACTGTGCCGCTGAGAGCCTGTCAGGGCACAACCCTGAGGGGTTGCTCTGATCCCGCAGTGTGGCGCCCACAGCTGTTCCCCAGAGACCCTGCCAGTGGCAGCTCAAAAGGCTCAGGGCGTGGCAGACAGACCCGTGGGTAGCCCCCAGAATATCTTCCCCTTGAGTGTGGGTGGGGCCTGTGACTTGCTCCTAGCCAGTGGGACACAGCGCAGGTGGCGGGACGGCAGCCCCTGACCGTGTGACGGCCGATACACACACACAGGCCCCGTCTTACGCACACACTAGCCGGTCTCCCCGCCGGCCTCATGTAGCGCGGCCCATGTCGTGGGACCTCACCTAGCAGAGAACCACCAGCAAGGACTTGAGGGGCCCTCGAGTCAACTGCCAGCAAAAGCAGGGCCCCAGCCACACAGCTGGAAGAAGATGAGTCCCGTCAACGACCTGAATGGGCTTCCCCGGCTGAGCCTCCGGAGGAGGACGCGAGCCTGGCCAACACCGGGTTGCAGCCTGGCGAGTCCCGCAGTCTCAGAGGATGCAGCTGGGCGGTGCCTGGACTTCTGACCACATAAGAAACGTGTGTCCCTTTGAGCCACCAAGTTTGCAGTAATGTGTTACCCAGCAACAGAACGAACACAGAGGGTCTTGGGAACACGGTGGAAGGGGACACTAGAGGACTTGGCCTCAGGCGGTGAACATGCGATCGTATGTGTCTGCAGGGTGGCTTGTGGATGCTGGTGGAGGATGGAGACTATGGCAGGTCGAGTCCCTGAGGGCCACCAGCAGCCAGGCCCAGTGACCTGGAGGAGGAGGAGGCAGGGCTGGATCCTGGCTCGTGGAAGGGGATATTTGCTTGGAACATTCTAGTACAATTAATTGGTATGAAAAGGGTTGTTGTTTTTGCTGTTATTTTAACTTTCGACCCAGTTTGTTTAGGTTCCACTTAAAGAAATTATATGTAATATATAAGATGTTACTTAATGCACAAACACAGGAAAAATTCAACACTTTAAGAAGCTACACAAATTCACCGATTGCCTTCCTGACCCAGCGCCTCAGGAACTTTCCCCTGTGGCGACCAATGCTAAGTTTCTGGTTTGACCTGCTAAACATTTTCAGTGGACAAATGGAATCACGTTTTTATGTTCTTTTAACTTAACAGAATGTCGTGGAGATAATTCCATATCAGTATTTAGAGATGGTCTTGTCAGTGGCTGCACGGCTGCGTGCTGTGTGGGCTTGTGTTCCCCGCCTCACCCGCCCCGGCAAGGCACTCAGCACGACCCTCCGGAACAACCCACAGCGCAAGGCCAAGACTGTCTCAGTCTGTGCACAGCCAAAGCTGTCTGCCCTCCCCTCCCGTGGGGACAAAGGAGAGCAAGAAAGCTCAGCCCGGCTCAGCCAGGCCCCAGCCCGGTGCACCCCAGGACCCCAAAGTCTCCTGCTGGCCGTGTCAAAGTCCCAGTGTGCCCCAAGAAGACTCGTGGGAGCAGCTTTGGGGGTTTGAAACCAAAGGCTGGTTCTAGTGGATTTCCCAAAGCACAGAAGCAGGCCGCCCCAGAGCTAATTCTCCCCACGAGACACTGATCTGCTTGCTACTTACGAGAGAGGGACTGCCCTATCCCTGCCTGCCTGCCCCAACCCGCATCCAGCCCCTTCCCTACCCCGCCCCTGCGGGATCAGGTGTGGGGTGCTCACCTGTAACCACGAGTACCGTCAGGGCAGCCAGAGAAGGCCCTTACAGCGTTCCCACCCACGCCATGGCTTTGCATTTAAAGCCTGGAGCCATCTTTTAGCACTGGGGGCTGGGGGCCCTGGCATCCCTTCTAATCCCTCCTAGGAAGAGCACAGGGTGGCTTTAAGTGACCCAGGCTGCAAGGCTGTCACAGGGGCCAGTACCCATCATCTTCCTGGTGCTGGTCCACCTGCCCATTCTAGAACGAACAATCCATCAAGGCCGGGTGCAGCAGCTCATACCTGTAACCCCAGCACTTTGGATGGCCAAGGTGGGAGCATTGCTTGAGGCTAGGAGTTCAAAACTGGACTGGGCAACATAGCGAGACCCCGTCTCTACAAAAGAAAAAAAAAGGAGGCTGGGATGAGGTGGGAGAATTATTTGAGCTCAGGTGTTTGAGGCTGCAGTGAGCTGTGATCAGGCCACTGCACTCCAGCCTGGGCAACAGACAGAGACCCTGTCTCTAAAAAAAAAAAAAAAAAAAAGTAGGGGGAAGAATCCATCAAGTATTGATCGGGTTTCAGCAGCTGTGAGGCTGGGCAGCGCAATATGAAATCCTGCCCGGCGTTTTTGCAAAAACACTTGATCAGTTTTCTCCAGGGCCTCCCGGAAACCTTTGATATTCAAATCACTCTCTTAGGAGCCGCCTCCGCAATCCTCTTTGCGCTGCTTCTGAGTGTTGACATTGTCATTCCACAGTGCACAGGGGCACTGACTCACCAAACTGAGGAGAGGGGCCATCACCGCTTTTATCTTTTTAAAATAATGCTTTTATTTTGGAATGGTTTTAGATTTACAGAACCATTGCAAAGAGAGCACAAAGAGCTCCCTCCCATATACCCCATGCTGCTAACTGTTATTAACATTTTATGTTAATTTGACGTATTTGTCAAAATTAATGAGCCGATATTGACACACATTATTATGAAAGCTTATACTTTGTTCCAATTTCCTTAGTTTTCCCCTAATGTCCTTTTTACATTCAGGGTCCCATCCGGATATCGTATGGCGTCTAATCGTCATGTCTCATAAGGTTCCTCCGGCTGTGGCAGTTTTTCAGACTTTGCTTGTTTTTCATGACCCTGACAGTTTTGAAGAGTGCTGGTCGTATATTTTGTAGAATGTCTTCAATTTGAACTTGTCTGATGGTTTTCTCATGGTCAGACAGAGGTTATAGTTTTTTGGGAAGAGGACCACAGAGGTGAAGTGCCGTCCTCAACGCATCACAGTAGGAATGCACACTCTGGCCGCGTGCCACGGCTCACGCCTGTAATCACAGCACTCTGGGAGGCCGAGGTGGGAGGATCGCTTGAGCTCAGGAGTTGGAGACCAACCTGAGCAAGAGGGAGACTCCGTTTCTACTAAAAATAGAAAAATTAACCAGGTGTGGTGGCACACACCTGTAGTCCCAGCTACTCAGGAGGCTGAGACAGGAGGATGGCTTGAGGCCAGGAGTGTGAGGTTGCGGTGAGCTCGCCAGAGGCCACTACACTCCAGCCTGGGTGACACAGTGAGATCTTGTCTCACAAAAAAGAAAGAAACAAACAAACAAAAAAACAAGAATATACACTCTCACTCAACAAGACTCACCACTGATGGTGTCAAAGCCACGACCATCTGGCTGAGCTAGTGTTTGCCAGGTTTCCCTACTGTAAAATTAGACTTTTCCCCCCAATTTTTAAAATTGAGGAATAATTCACTTAACATAAAAGTCACCATTTTTTAAAGTATCCCATTCAGTTGTTTTTAGCATATTCCCAATGTTGTGCCGCCATCACCACTATCAAATTCTAGAACATTTCCATCATCACCCCCAAAAGAAACCGGTACCTGCTAGCAGTCACTTCCCCCACCCCCCACCAGCCCCTGGCAACCATTAATCTATTTTCTGACTCAGTGGATTTGCCTCTTCTGGATACTTCTTACAGATAGGATCGTACCATATGTGGTCTTTTGTGTCTGGCTTCTCTCACTGAGCATAACGCCCCGGTCCATGGTGTTGCAGCGTGGATCAGAGCTTCGTTCCCTTTTACGAATGAATAATGCTCCACTGTATGGACAGATCACACCTTGTTTATCCTTCCGTCGCTTGATGGACATTTGGGTTGTTTCCCTTTGGGGCTATTACAAGTAACGCTGCCGTGAGCATTCCTGTATACATTTTTGCGTGGACATGTTTTCAGTTCTCTTGGGTGCAGACCTAGGACTGGGGTTGCTGAGTCATACGGCAACTCTATGCTTAACGTTTTGAGGAAGTGCCAAATCATTTTACAGTCCCACTAGCAAACCCAGGAATTCCAATTTCTCCACATCCACGCCAGCACTAGCCATTTCTGTTTTTGCTTTAGTTTTTAGGACAGCCATCCTGGTGGGGGTGAGGTGGTATCCGCTGTGGTTTTGAGTTGCATTTCCCTAATAGCCAACAATGTGAAGCGTCTTTTACATTCTTATTGACCACTTGTGTATCTTTTTTGAAGAGATATTTACTGAAATCTTTCGCCCATTTCAATTGGATTATTTGTCTTTTTATTGTCAAATTGTAAGAATTTTTTATATATTTTGGGTATGAGTCCCTTATCAGATATATAATCTGCAAATATTTTCTCCTAACCTGTGAATTGTGTTTGCACTTTCTTGAGTCCTTTCATGCAAAAAAAGTTTTAAATTTTGATGAAGTTCACTTTATTTATATTTTCCTTTTATTGCTTGTGCTTTTGGTGTCACATTTAAGAAACTATTGCCTGATCCAAGGTCACGAAGATTTACACCTACGTTTCCTTTTAAGAGTTTTATTTACATTTAGGCCTTTGATCTGTCTTGAGTTAATTTTCACATGTGGCCTGAGATAGAATACACATTCTTTCGAATGTATACCGAGTGGTCCCAGAGATGTTTGTTGAGAACACTATTCTTTCCCCATGGAATGGTCTCGGCACGCTGGTTGAAAATCAATCCACCATGGACGAAGGGGTTTATCTCTGGACTCTCAAGTCTATTCTATTGATCTATATAACTACCCTTCTGCCCATACCGTATCTTTGTAGTAAGTTTTGAAATCAGGAAGCGCGAGCCCTCTAAATTTGTCTTTTTTCCATTTTTTTGGCTACTCAGGGCCCCTTAGATTAATAGGAACTGGGATCGATGCCGGCGAGCGGAGGCGGCGCAAATATTCGCAAGGGATCTGGCAGTATTCACACAAAGCTTAAGGATCCTTTTGGCCCAAATATTCTATTTCTAAACGTTTGTTTTAAGGAAGCGCACATCAGAGAGTTATTTATAAATAGCAACAAAGAAAACAGACAAAATCCTTGCCCTTAGAAGCTTATAAAACTGTGTAATCATTTGTAAAAAGATGGTATTTTTAAAATTGAAAAAGTCATTTATAAAACAGTATGAGCTCATTTTTTTAAAGTATCTATCATCTATGTACCTAAACATAAATTAAAGTTTGCAAGCTATATGCAAAAACGTACATTAAGATTATCTGAGTGGTAGGAATTAAGGCTTTTTGTTTGTTTACTTGTATCTTCGACAATGTACTTCTATAACAAAATAAATTGTTTTTAAATACCATTTGGCACGACAAGAAATAGGGAGAAATTGCTCACAGGTTAAATGTCTAACAATGGAGGATCAGCTGATGAAGTGTGGTGCGTTGATTTATGATTTATTAATCACAGTTAATGAACTCAATAAATCCTTTTTGAACACCTACCACGTGCTAGGCACTGTTCTAAGCATTAGAAGTTATTTGGTCATTCTGCACTGTCCACATGAACATGCCTTTCCTTAAGAAAAAGAAAAAGAAAAGAGAAGAAGGGGGAGGGGGTAGGTAGCAAGAGGTCAGGGCTCCCTGGCCTGGCTGGTGGCCGCGCTGTGACAGTCTCACCTCCGACCCGTGTGCGCCCCTGGCGGCAGCCAAGCGAAAGCGCACTGTGTCCTCCCGTGCCCACCCCAGTTTTCCCTCCAGAGCTCCCTGCCCTACCGCCAGCCAAGTCGAGCCCCCACCGTCCTCGAAGAGCCTGGGCAGCCAGGTGTCCACCAGGTGTCTTCCGGGCCAACAAGGGGGCAGGGAAGGTACGGCCTGGGCAGCTCCTGGCCCTTCCAAGCGGCCGAGACTTGAAAACCAGAAGGCAATTATCTTTTCAAAACTATGGAAACTGTGAACTCGAAAAGTCCCCCTCCCAACCCATCAACAGGAATTCACCGCTCTATTGGTACCGGCTTTGGAAATCATTTTAAAAGATTAAAAATTGAGGGGTTGGGAAGAAAGAAGGCGATGGGAAGGGCGGTCCCCTTGGCAGCACGGTCAGGGTGAGGGGCTTTGAGGTGTGACAGCCGGGGGCCGTGGAGGGTGCTCTGCCTGCAGGGTCAGCATGGTGTTGGGCTGGAGACTGAGCTGTGCTCCTGGGGACAGAGTCCCCCCTCAACCGTGGGACTTTGCTGTCTCAGCGTTTACCCCAGCTCGCTCTGGAGGCGGGGGCCGAGCTACTCACCCTTCCTGGAGCATGGGAGGCCGAGGCAGGACTCCATGCGCAGCACGCGCAGGTGAGACTTGCAAACGCCACTCTCCGTTCAGTGCGCGCAGCTGAGCCGAGAGGCGGAGTGGAAGAAACAGGTGACAGCCCAGTTTCTTCTCCCAGGTCAGACTTAGAGCCGGCCCTGCACCCGAAGGGCCGGGAGGGAGAACTGGGGAGGGAGAACCGGAGCATCCCGCCGGGCTCCCTGCGCTGGGCTCCTCCAGGCAGAAATGGCGGTGGGAGCTGCCGCGCTGGGCACCTCCCCAGGGCGGAAGCGGCTCCAGCGGGGCTTGGGCGGGAGGGGCACGAGTCCTGCACGGGCAGCCCACCCAGACTTAGAGTTCCCGGAGCTGCCAACGCCCAGCTGCGACTCACCTGAACGCACACACAGCTGGGGGCAGATGGCCTCTCCTGCCCTCCCTCTGCCTGGAGCCCGTTTCTGATTGTCCTGCACTGTCCTGTGCCAAGGGAGGCAGCACAGACGTGTGAGAGAACTGGGGGCCGTGGAGTCCGAGAGCCCCGGCTTCAAGTCCCGGCTCCAGCACCCACGCGCAGGGACACCCGGCGTGTGTTCTCGCCTGTCTGTGCCTCAGTCTCCTCGCCTGTAAGATGGACGTAACCTCCGGAGTGGTGAAGACGAGGAGAGCAGAAGTCAGTGGCAGGAGGCCCCATGGTGTCTGCACACCCTCCGTCCCCCGTGCTCTCTCCCTGTGCTGCCCCCCCCTTGCCCCTGGGACCCAGGCCCAGGCTCCCCGCACCCTCCCCACCGCGCGCAGCAGACTGATTCCGCGGGTGCCTCTCTCGAACTTTCTCTTAGGTTCTTCCTCTTCTCCCTTGCTGTCCGGCTGCTCGGCCCATTAACTCAAGAAAAATAGCTGTTTCTTTCTTTCTTCTCTTTTCTCAGCCCTTCATTTCTTTGCTACTTTCTGGACACCCCTCCCCCCCCACAAAAAAGGAAAAAGGAGGGAGAAAAAATAAACCCATCCTGCGGGGAACACAGGCATCAGGGGAGAGGAGAGCCGTCCATTCGTCAGAGAACAAGATGAAAACCCTGTGCCGCCAGCTGCCAATGCCCCTGACGCACGGGCTCAGGGATCCTCCAGGAACCTCCAGACTTTCCTGCCCCCCCCTGCCCCCGGCTCCCTAATTAAGTCTCTATTTCCCCCCAACAAGAATGTGTGATGTCTGCAAGGTGAGATGACATTAAAAGAAAAAGAAAGAGGCCGGGCGCAGCGGCTCACGCCTGTGATCCCATCACTCTGGGAGGCCGAGGCGGGAGGATCGCTTGAGCTCAGGAGTTTGAGACCAGCCTGAGCAAGAGCGAGACTCTGTCTCTACTAAAAATAGAAAGAAATTAGTGGGACAACTAAAAATATATAGAAAAAATTAGCCAGGCATGGTGGCACATGCCTGTAGTCCCAGCTACTTGGGAGGCTGAGGCAGGAGGATCGCTTGAACCCAGGAGTTTGAGGCTGC
>CAUYRT010071480.1:0-110429 GCA_963574885.1 Lepilemur ruficaudatus
AAAATTAAAACCGTCTGATAGACAATCATCTGGCTTCTGTCTGAGTAATTATGCTGAGGAGTAACCACTAATTCCCTCACTGGGAAGCTTGCTCCATTTTGTGACTGCATTATTTGTTAAAAGTACATTAGCCAATAAGAAACAATGCTGATATAGCACCTCTTGTATTTTCCTGGATAGAACTGGAACCCATTCTACTAAGTGAAGTATCCCAAAAATGGAAAAATAAGCACCACATGTACTCACCAGCAAATTGGTTTCACTGATCAGCACCTAAGTGGACATATAGGAATATCATTTACAGGGCGTCGGGAAGATGGGAGGGGGGAGGAGGGGATGGGTATATACATACATAATGAGTGCAATGCGCACCATCTGGGGGATGGACACGCTTGAAGCTCTGACTCTGGGGGGCAAGAAGGGGAAAGGCAGCGAACGTAACTGAAACATTTGTACCCCCATAATATGCTGAAATTAAAAAAAAGTACATTAGCCAGAATCTGCTATTCTATTATTCATACCTGGTTTTTACCTCTAACGTTAATAAGAAAAAAATCAGAAATAAATGTATTTCTTTCATGAAACACACTTTCATATGTCACGTAGCCAGTTACCTCTTCTGCAGGTCAAATACAAGCAGGTCTTTCCACTACTTCTCATTGAAGCGGTTTGAAGACACTGCATCATCCTGGGCCCCACCTTAGTGTATGCCCCAGTTTATCAAACTCCTTCATAATTTCCTGTCTCCAGTATCAAATTCAGTTTCATTATGGTCATCACAAGATAGAGGAGGACCATGAGCTTCCAGCTGGGTGCCATGGAGAAATGGAAATGACAGAAGCCGGGGAGTGTGGTAGACATGGTGGGATTCCCAGTTCCAAGCAACCTGTGCCCCTCCTCGCTCAGCCCACACTCCAAGGAAGTGAATTCAGGAAACTCACACTGATAAAGGGATTTCTATCCCTTCTTTCCTTTCTTATTTCCATCCTTTTCTACTTCTTGTCTTCATACACAATATTATCTTATTCTTTACCTTTGTCTTCTTTGTATTTTTTTCAGCTATTATGTCTTTTGACTTTATTTTCTTTTTTTTACTTTCAATATATTACAGGAGTACAAATGCTTTGGTCACATAAATTGCCTTTGCACCTCCTGAGTCAAAGTTACAAGTGTGTGCATCTCTTGTATTTCCTGGATAGAGCTGGAAATGATATATTGTTTTTATGGTATAAAACAATAGTATATTGTTTTTATATAGAAATGTTTAATTTTTATAGATTCATATTTGTCCATTTGCTTATCCCAGCTGGTTACATAGTTAACTCTGCTGTGAGAGAGCACAGCACCACCACCTTTCATGTGAGGAAATGAGGCTCAGAGAGTTTACCCATTAAGAATGACAGCAGGGATTTGATCCCAGGTCTAACCCGACTTCAAAGTCTGTGCTATTTTCACCCCAGCAAACCCAGTGTTGAAATGTTGAAAAGACTATAATCTTAAAAGTAGCTTTGGAATCACTACGTATAACTGTTTGAATTCCTACCAGTTTGGGGACCACCAGATAGAAAGCTACTGGTGCATAGTTGACTTAGCGGAGTCACTTTTCCACCTCTTAGTTTTTGTTATATAAAATATACATCAAAATCTTGCTGAACTTTAGAATGTTGAAATAAATGAAATCACATCTCCATGTTTGATAATATATCTCTGAAGATATTAATGTTTTCAGAGATTTCTAAATGGGAAACTAACCCATCAATAAGACTGATAATATCCAGTGATGACAGCTACATGGTGAAAGGAAGATTCCCATATGATGACAGGGAATGCATGGTTAATAACATTTGTAAAAGGCAATGTGACAGTATATATCAAAATTTCAATTCTGCATATCCTTTGACCTATCATTTCCACTTTTGGGATCATCCAAGAGTAACGTTTATCTGAGTTCCAAGACACAGGGACAAAGATGTTTATTCCAGCTTTAATGGTAGAGGAAAATTGATGACAATTTAAAAGCTCCTTAATATAAATAACTGAAATAAAAAGCTCGTAGAAAAGAGTGTTATACAGCTATTAAAAGAATTAGATAAGTATTCACTAATATGGGCTGCTGTAAGTGATGTGTTATTAAATAAAAATAATTGCAGAAAAATAGCTAAAGTATGAACCAACTTTTATAAAAATGCATGACAAAAGATCAGGTTAGCCCTAGGAAGTGGAAGTGGGGGAAGGAGGAAATGGAAAGAGGTGAATGTTCACTTTTTATTTTATATAGCTTGGTGTACTGTTTGAATTTTGTTCCAATGAGTATGTAAAACTTTATAAATTCACTCCTTATATAGCTTTATTAGATTTTTTTCAGTGACAAGCACAACTTCTGTAATTTTTTTTAAAAGCAATCATTTTATAAAGATGAAAGTAATACATCTGTTTTGGTTTAAGAAACAGGTAGTTGAGAATCTCATAAAAAGAAAAAAAATGAAAGAAGCAGTTGGCTGCCTGCTTTAGACATTATTTTCTCCACCTCTTGTTTGCATAAGGGAGTGTGGCCAAGAGCTGTGATAAACCTTTGACAATCTGAGGCTGAAAGATAACCTTTATGAACACACGAAGCAAAGAATGAAAGAGACTTTCTTTCAATAAGAATTCTTTACATTACAATTTGGCATCATTATTAATCCAACTTTCTTGAGATGCCCTAATAAGATTAAAGAAAAAAATGGGTCAGAGAGAATGGTAGTTGTGTTTAAAATCCCCATAAGGCCTTTCTAAGGTTCATATAGACCCAACTGATCCACGTACTTTGGGAAAGGAAGGGTGCAAAGCAGAATAATGCTGGTCACTATTCCAACTCGCACTATAATTTCTTTCATTTTTTTATGAGTGCTAGCACCCTATCTCTATACTTGGCAGGGTATTATCTCAGCGTAAGTCAAGGAGAAATCTTGTAACCAAAGGCATTTTTTCCTGTGGAGGAGTTGTCAGAATTCTTGGCATATTCTAGCTTATGGTTAGATTATGCCATCATGGTAAAAAGTTTAACTCAAGAGGCAACCTGTACTTTGTTAATTCATCTAGGTACAAAATTTACCAAGGAAAAGCTCTACAATTATTGCTCTCTAGTGAATTTCAAAGAAGATATAATAGCTTTTCTTCTTGAATGCTCTAAGTATGAAGTATTTCTTTATTCTAAAGGAATCTTGAGATGATTCCTTTCAAAATATAAGTTCTAGATATGTCAGACAGAAGGCTGGCTGGTCAGAAAGTCTAGGGCTGGTGGTAGTATCATTCACATTAATAGTTATGAAATGATAGTAATACCCCTGGGCGGGTGCAGTGAGAGATTTAGCAGTGTTGTACAGAAGCGCAGTGGACTATAGTTTGCTCCTTCTCAGACTCAACCTTTAAAGGTACTTTTCATCCTGAAATCTAGGGACATAAAACCTTCTCCGCTATCCCTCGACTGTATCTTCTGTGTGCAGAAGAAGAGGGGAAGCTCAGAAACAGCAGAACTCTACAGGATCTTATATGAGAAGTCATCATTCCCATATAATGATCACTGTCAAGGAAGGAGAATTTTTGTAAAATTATTATTAATATGATCAAGTATTTTATAGAAAATCCATTTCACCGTAGAACTGCATGAAACTCAGATGAAGTGAATGAAAAGAACCTGGGCCACAAATAGCTAAGAAGGAAATTTGTACTTACCACAGCAGGAGCAATCCCAGTATTTAAGCCATGCAGGGCTAAAGCTTTTACCAAGTCATTTTACAGGAACTGAAAATGAATATCTGAGACCCAGCTACTGCATATAATTCATTATATGTAATACTATATACAGTAAGCTACACATAACTGTTGTTTCAATCATTCTTACGTAACCCTTGTTTTTTAAGGAGCCTGATTAGAGAACCCATGTGGGTATTGTTTCAGGACGGCATCTGTGAGCCCTGGTGTTGGCTCACAGTTTCCAGTGGCCACGCCCTTGGATCTGCCGTAATGTTCTTGCCAAGGCCACACTTTCTGCAGGCTGCTCCCGGCAAGTGACTGGCTACTGGGGCTGGGTCATTTCTACCTGACATTAGATCCTTCTAAAGGGCAATTGCTCTAGGGCTCTCTGTTGATGTCATTGAGACGCAGAGCCACAGTAAAGTCTGAGGCCCTTCCTACACAACCATCCTTCCTTCTCTCCTTACACAGGTGCTAAACCTGCGGCCTGTGTGAGGTCTCTCCTTGGCTACACTGTTCCCTCTGCCCTTTATCCTTCACAGATATCTGTAACTTCTCTGATAAATTCTTCAAACATCTAATTCCATCTTGGCATCTGTTTCTCAGAGGACTTGAAATGGTACAGCGTTTGAATTAAGTGGACCCCCAACTTGCAATTCCTTTAACATTAAAGCCATTATTTGAAGAACTTTTAAACACTGCTTAAAAACTTGCTCCAACAAGAGTCATTGCTGTCAGGATGTGTTTTAGATTATTTACTTACAATGAGGCCTTGAGTAAGGGGCCCCTTATCTGAACAATGGAACTACTTGCTGTTTAGAATCCTCTGAGAGAATCTTCAGGGCTTAAGCTTTCTCCTGATCCAAGCACAATTCGCCTAGCAGCCAAAAAGAGTTGCTTCAATGCCAGTTGGCCGTAACTCCTGGTTGGCATCTCATTGGGTATACTTTGCAAAAATATGTTTGATGTTCAGGTTCCACATTCTTACACGTAGAAATCAAACTGAATCCACCAAATTTTAAAGGGTACAATATAGGATTTTTCTTATATTTTATCTGTGTTTAAAATGGTAATTTATTCATTAAGGATGTTGAAATATGGTTTTTATTATGACCAGATTCAGATTCAATTAATGCAAAAAGATATATCAAGAGGATAAGTTTACTTCAATTTTTCAGTCAGGTATGTATGAATCTATATTATGTTTATTTGCCTTGCAAATGGGTGCACGGAATCCTTCACTTTGTCACCTCCTTCAAAGTGGTTTGGTTTTGCATAAGCACTTCTTGTGCACAAGTGCTCCGTATTCAATATTAAACCCTGTGCAACTAATGAGAGGCATGAATATAATTTAAGCACTCTGAAGAATTTCTTGATAAAACTCCATTCAAATCTAATTTTTAAGCTATCTATGCAGACTATTTCACTCCATATTATAATACCATTTTAGCATAGTAGATTTATACATTTCCTGTGTTATTTTATATTTTCTATGTACTATGGTCTATTGCATTGATTACTTTGCATAATTCTCATTACAACCTCATGTGGTATGCTATTTATCTCTGATTTAAGCTATAGAAGCCAGGCTTTAGAGAGATTGAGTGACTTACATACCTATTAATTTAGTACGGATTGTCATGTGGGCTGGTCTGCCCTTGAGTCTGTACTCTATACACACATGGTATATCTTTTCCATATGTCCTATACAACAGAAGACAGAGATCATGCTACACATGAATGTAACTCTGGTAAAGTCCTTTAACTTCTCCAGGAAAATTTCTTTATTCATAAAAGAAGTAGGTGGGTTGGCCTAGAGCCCTAGATCCTCTCTCAGGTTCCTCCTACCCTAACATGGCTTTACCCTATAGCCAATCTGGATAAACTACCAAAACATAACTTGAAAAAAAATTACATGCAATGTAGGATACAAGCCTCTGCACGTGCCGATTGGGTGTGCCAAGTCTTCTGAAACTTTGTTAAGTTTCTATTTCTACTTCTACCTTAAAATAGAGCTTACATGTCAAGAAAAGAAAAATGTTGTTTATAAGTTTGATGAATGGGTGTCTTATGCTCCTATTGGAGAGTGTGTTTAATGCCATGAATAAATCTCAAAACAAACATCATCATCTAAAATTAATGAGTCACTATAAGTTTTATATATACATGTAACTGAATTCATCCAAATGTTTTAAAAAGCCATATATTCTACAAAGTTTTAACTAGTATTCCTTATAAATTCTAATTCAAGTGAAAGTATTTGGGGTAATAGGTCTTTGACAGGTATTAATACATTTCTTTATTTGCGCTCATCCTAAAGTTTCTAGTCTGATAACACTAGCAAGTTATAATGTCTGAGAGAAAGTCCATTTGGATCTTTCAGTGACCACTTCAAAATTGTTCAAAATTCAACGAACAATCCAAATAGAAAGCCCCCTATGCATAGTATGATATAAATTGTTTTGCCTCTTTAAATGATTGCCATCTCAAATTTATCTTGCTCTTGAAAAAACATAATTTCCATATAAAATGTAGTCAATTTCATATTTATATTAGCAAATTGATGCCACATGGACAGAGTATTATTGTGTAGGCCAGAGGGCACTGGGCACAATCATATCATTTCCTCCTCAGGATTCTCTTCAGTTTTATACATGTACTTCCACAGATGTAGACTACAGGAAGACTTATATGGGTTTTCTGGAAGTTTTGACTATAATAGATTGCTGTTGAATAACTTGTGCATCCTCTGCTTATTATTAGATAAACAATTAGGGTACTAAAAAGTGAAAACAATACTTAACTAGTCAAAGCACAGAGAATCCTAAAAAATACTAAGCCCAGGATTTAGTTTATAAAATTACTCTTCTTCTTATGGATTCCCTCCCCATCTGTTATTCCTATTTTATCATCCACTGCAAGTTCAGGCCAAACCTATTGCCCAGTGGACCTGTATTGCATTTTTTATATTTCTTTTAAAATCAAATCTATCATCTTATTAAAAACATATTGAATGTTGAAAATGAAATAATTCTTTAAAGCTCAGTCTGTCTTTCCTATTTTTTTCAGCTGGGATTGTGGTACTTTTATATCCTTTAGGAACAGAGAAAAAATTGCTCCTTCCTTTTATGGATGTATCAAGACAGATCTGAAACCATAATTTCCTTTTGCTTTTTGCATGAAGGGAGGTAACCCAGATTTTAACTCGGCATATGTTCCTGTAAGAGAACACTGAGCTATCTCAGTTAATGTAGATGGTCTCCTTTGATACACTGTCACCAAAATGAAGCAAAGGGACCTAAATTTTTCTTCCTAATTGAAACAAATAATTAACAAAAGGAAATGGAAGAAACAAGCTAAAGAGGAGTTTCTCTTTATAGAAACACACATCCCCACCCCTTCCCTGGAGGTGTCAGCAAATCTGATATGGCTCTTTTTAAATAGTAACTAATAGCAAAATGTCAAGTCTAAAAGGAAATTGGCTTACAGTTCTCCATAGTCAATGTGAAGTGCTGTAATGAAAGGCAAACACAGCAAACATGTTGTAACTCAACATCTTGATGTTAAGTCATAGAAGAAAACTGTCAGGATTTGGGCTTTGTGAGAGCAATGAGTTCAGGCATGCCTATATTTTTTCTAAGTGAATAATGCTTAAGTTTTTAGCTGTTTAATTTTCTGACTAATGCTACTGTACTCCCAGTGTGAGCCCATTGAGAATGACTTACAAATTATATACAAAAGCATATAATTTCAGACGATTATTCCGTACCTCTTATCTTCCCTCATGCGTCTACCACCTCCTTGCCATCCTCACTTTGAGCTGCTGACCTTGCTTCTTAGCTCACTAAGAAGATTGACATAATCAAAGCAGAGCTCCCATAGACCCACCCTCTACCATCACGATGATGTCTACCCCACGTTCAGTGTCTGTCCACATGCAATTTATCTTCAAACCTGTTCTGATAGATCAACTTTCCTGCTCCTACTAAAGGAGCACTTTGTGCATTCCCTTCTTGTGCACAAGATCCCATATTGTCTCACTCAAGACACTGCTCTCTGCCCTTGCTCCTTTCTGCGCTCTTGTGAATCATTCTCATAAGCAGACATGCATTGTCATGTTTTTTATATTAAGAAGAAAAACTGTTCTTGATCCCATTTCCCCTGCCAGCTATATCACCCATTTTTTTTCTCTGCCTTTGGCAGCAAAACTCTTTGCAAGAGTTCCTTATGCTATTTCCAATTCCTCTTCTCCATCTGCTCTTAATTTCATTTCACTCAGGCACTTGCTCCGGCACCCCAGTAAAACTGGCTTTGCCTACGTGGTCAATGATCTCCCTGTTGCTAAATTCAATGGTCAATTCTTAGTTCTTGTGTTACTTGATCTATCAGCATCATTTGAAATAATTGATCATTCTCAACTCCTTGATATTGCTTCTTCATTAGGCAAGGAGAGACATTTAGATAGTTCTGGGGGCTCATTTCTTCTCTTTTGGTAGTTAAGCAAGACTGAATTAGCTCAACAAAAGAACTAGCAGATGCTAGCTGCAGTGCTCCAGATCTGACTTTCTAAGAGAGTCACTTCCTTAAGGAGGGAGCTTCCATTGTTACCTGGTAATCTAGCTCTTCCCACCTATTTCTATACATACTAGAGCATTATAGGGGTGGCGGTCTTCTCCTGGAGTACTGTCTGTGGAAATGAGAGCTCAGGTGATCACATATGCTCTGCTACTTCTTGGTTTGTAATAAAACTCTATCTTGTTTAAGCCATGGCTGTTGTGAGGTATCTGTTATATGTATATTATATATTGTATGTCAATACACATATAGTCATCCCTCAGTATCTGTGGGGGATTAGTTCCAGGACCTCTTGGGATACCAAAATGCATGGATGTTCAAGTCCTTTACATAAAATGATGTTATATTTGCATATAACCCATGCACGTCCTCCTGTATACTTTGAATTATCTCTCGATTACTTATAATACCTAATACAACATAAATGCTGTGTAAATAGTTTTATGCTGTGTTGTTTTTTATTTGTATTTTTATCATTGTATTGTTATTTTTTTCTCAAATATTTCCATCAGTGGTTGATTGAGTCCATGGATGTGGAAATCCATGGACACAGAAGGCCAACTGCACACGTATTGACCTAATCCCAATTGCCTAATACTGATTACATTTTGTACTGATAATTTTTCTACTATGTGTAGATATTTTAAGGGAAAATATTAATAATAATGAAAGATTGTTGTTTGAATGCAGTCTATATTGAGAAATCAAAAGAAACTAAGAAATCTAGGAAAAGATGTGGAACTTATATCATCTATGAGAGGGTCAAGGGAGATAATTTAGGTGAAATTGCCATATAAGTGAATTTTGTCCTTAGCATCTTGTCAGCTGCCTTCATCCACACTTCTCTCCTTCTATAATTCCTATTATCACTCCTGCTCCTAATTATTTTTCTTTTCAACTCAATCTTCCTATGTTATATTCTTGTTCTTTGTTGACATCCGTGAATTCCCTCTTAAGAATTAATAGCCAATTGGCAGAAGTGTTAGAAGTGAACTATTAATATTAACATTGGTCTTCTGCTGGAATTTTAAAGACAGAGGTGGATCTATAGGGAGTGAAGGACTCTAGCATAGCAGAAAAAACCTTCTATTATGTCTTCCTCTTCTCCTTGATATACTTGATATATATTCCATGTTTTAAGGCACTCTTTTAAAATTTATGGCTCATGTCTCATTAGTGTCTGTACCATAAGTTTAAGACTGTCATGGCCAGATTAAAAATATAAAACCAAGTAGACCAGCATTATTTATAATATTCACAAACTGGAAACAACCCAGTTGTTTCCCATCAACATGTGATTGAATGAACAAATTTGGTATATCCCTGCAATAGAATGCTACTCAGCAATAAAAATGATTAAACCATTCACAGATGCAACCACATGGATAAATCTCAGAATAATTACACTTAGTGAAAGAAGCCAGACAAAAAACTGAATACTTTATGATTCTGTATTTATAAAAATCTAGAAATGAAAACTAATCTATAGTGACAGAAAGTAGATTAGTGTTTTTCTGTGGATGGCGGAGGCAGAAAAGAGGAGAGGAAGGGATTACAAAGGAGCATGAGGAAAATTTTCAGTATGTGGAATTTTGATTATATTGATTGTGTTGATGTCTCCATGGGTGTATACATATGTCAAAACATATCAAACTGTACATTTTAAATATATGAAATTTATTATTTATCACTTATACTTTGACAAAGCTGTTAAAGAAGTTGAAAACATCAGAGTGCATCACATGGTAAATTTAAACTTTGTTTCATGAACATTTTGTTTCAGTGTGTATGTGTGTGTATATATAGAAATCACGTTTATATATGCCTTCTCTCTCTTAAAAAACCTATTTTCCAATTTATTATTTTTTACTTTTGTTCTTGCTTTCTGTAGGCATGTTTGTTCTATTTTCCTTCAGCTTCCCCTCTTCCTCTTCCTAAATTCTGGAATTCAATGCATAATCCATTTATTTTCATTCTCTCTCTTTTAAGAATATAATAATTTAAATCTACAAATGTACCCTTAAGTGCTTTGGGGGCTTCCTGTATATTATTTTAATATACTATTTTCAATATAATTAATTTGTTTGTATGGTTTTTTTACCCAAATACAAGTTAAGAACACTTTTAAATTTTCTCTTATTGAAGATTCATTCTAATTTTAGTAAATTGTGCTCAGTGCCATGTTCAGCTTCTCCTATTTACAATTAATTATTCTGAGATAGAGTATATTAAAGGGATTAAGAGCATAGATCTGAAGTGACACAGCTAGAGTTAGAATTCTGTCTCCTTCACTACACTAGTAATTGTCTTGGATAAGTTACATAACTTCTTTAAGCTTCAGTTTTGCGCCATTAAGTGTGTTCAATAATGTCTATCTTATTGTATTATTGTGAGGATTAAAAGAGATGATACATGGAAAAAAAAGCCACTTGGCATAGTAGCTGACCTGAAGTGAGACTGAATACATTTTAGCTGGCTAGCATTAATGTTGTCAGTTCATTTTTTGGACTAGTAAATGATAATTTTATTCTAACATGGGTTCTTAAGATACAGTATTTAGTCTAACTTATGGAACATCTTTAGCAATTTTATTATTCTAATCTACTATGTCCTCATGTAATTTTTCTATTTAACAGTGATGTGTTAGAGTCTCCCATTAAAATTGTATTTTTTTAAAGACTTCTTTTTGGCACTTACTTATTTGTATATATGTCAATGTCCTGATATTTGTGCTACAAAGTTTCATGATAATAATATCTTCTTAGGAATTACATCTTGAATTGATGTAAAGTGATGACATTTCCCCACTTAGTCCAATGCTTTTGAGCTTGAATTCTACTTTGTTTCTAAAAATAAAATGTTCATCTTGTTTTTTGTTTGTTTGTTTATACTTACCTGCAAACATATTTTTTACTTATACCTTTATAAGTCACACATTTAGCCTATCTTTGTAAATTAAGATGATGGAGATGAAATTTGATAAATATGTTAGTCTTTGTTTTTTAATAAAGATGTCAACCCAGTTATGTTTATTATGTCTTTATGCATTAATATGCATTTACTGTGTCTTTATGCATTAATATTTCTTAGTGGTTATTTTTTATGTACTTTCATATTTGATTATGTTTTTTAACTTTTTAAGATACAGCTATTTGGTATTGTCAGTTTTATTAGAAAAATTATATCTTTTCCTGTAATTATAAATGCCAAGAATAAAATCATTTCTGTTGATACCCCTGTAAAGAAAATTTTTGGTATTTTCTTCTTTTCTCTATTTCCCAGTTTAATTAACATCATCTATGATTGAAATTGAGAAGCTGTTTTATAAGATTCTTATGTTTATTTTTAATATTTGCACTGGATTTTCTAAACATTTAAAAATACCTAAAATTTTAAGAATCTCCAGTTTGTTAGTTTTATTGCTTACTTTCAGCTCATTTGTTTTCCTCTTACTTTAGTTTTTCATTTAGTTTCATCTCTTGGATAGATTTAGTAAATCTTTGAGTAATGTTTCAATGGATGGTATCTAGAGAGCATATATTCAAAGCCCTTGTAAATCTGTTCTTTGATTTGTGGACTCAAATTTTTCTACAGTTCAGGAAAGATTTCGTTTTCATCTTGCTTCTTTGATCACAGCCTTTCTACAGTACACTCTTCTTGAATTTCCGTTAAACTCACTTTGTTCTATCTTCAATCTGTATGCTGTGCAGTGCCTCTCAGATACATCCTCAGTCCTTTACTGTACTGCTATGTCTCCCAGGATGCCGACCTGTATGGACTGCATCACCCAGCTTCTTTTACTCCCTGGTTCTTGTCAAAAGGAAGCAGAAAGAGATCAGAGGTGATGGGGAGTGAGATTGGGGTGTTTACTCATCCTACTTCTTTCCTACCAGGCCTCAGTTGGGATGGGGGGTGCATTCCTGTACCAATAAAATGTCACAGTTTCTCTTGGGTGGCACCTCTCCCATTGCTAACAGAAAAAAAAATTTAACATAAACAATACATAAATAATTACAGTTTATGATATTTGCTATGAGTCAATTAATGGGGTGTTGTGATACAGAATACCCTCAGGAGGCTACATAGAGAGCATAGACGAGGAAGCCTCCTCTTCAGAGGTGACACTTAAGCTAAACAATGAACAGGAACCAGCTATATGGAGAAAGAGTGTTCCAAGCAGAGGGAACTGCAAAGCAAAGAATTTTGGGTGTTCAAGGACTGAAAAACAGTCCAGCAGGACTAGAGTACAGTGACAAAGGACAGTCATGGCACTAGATAAGTATGAAGAAGGCAAGGACTTAAAGCGCAGTGGAAAGCTATTTGAAAGGTTGTTAGCAGGGAGAGATAGATGGATTTAAAGTATTATTTTGAATGCCTTACAAAGGGTGAATGGTGGTAGAAAGGCAAAACGAGAAAATGGGCAGTTTAGTTAGTGGGCTATTGTAGCTATCCATGTAAGAGATGTGGTTTGAACTAAGATAGTAGCAATAGATTTTTTCCTGATAATATTTGCTGACTTATTGGATGTGGGGGTGAAGAATAAACAAAGACTTCATAGTCTCTTACTTAAACGAATGGAATCATTTACAGAGTTAGAAAAGACAGGGGATGAAACAGCTATGAGATAAGCCAGTAAGTCATTGGAGATATTAAGAGACAGTTTTTTGTGTGTGATGCAGAACATCAGAGAAGTTCTGGAAGTATAATTTGAGCATTTTTAGCCCATAAATTATATTTAAGGCAAGGAACAATCTGAAGAGAGAATGTAGATAAAGAAGGCGAAAATGGCACAAGTTCAATCCCTGAAGAAATTCAGCAGCAAGAGGTCAGGTAGAGAAGTTGACAGTTAAGGAGATGGATGAGGAATAGTCAGCATGATAAGAAAAAAATCAGGAGAGTATAATGTAATAAAGTTGAGAATGGAAAGATTTTGTGAAGGAGAAAATGACCAACTATATTAAATGCAGTTGAGAGGTAAAGGAAGAAGGAAAAAAGTATCCACTGAGCTTCGCAATATATAGACTTTTTAACAGTGGCAGTGCAGAAGTTGGGACAGAACCCACATAAGATAGGATGAAGCATGAATATTTGGTGAGGAACTGGAGAAAATGAGTGTAAGCAACTCCTTTGAAATGTTTTGCTATGAAAAATGGTGTGGAAACTGGTGAAATGAAGCCTCTTATTTAGTTATTCTTTTAAAATCAAAGGAAATAAAGTGCAAATTTAGGCTTATGGGAATAATCCAGAAGAAAACCAAACTTAATTATGCAGGAGATAAAGGGGAAATTTGTAGAAGTCCTTTATTTGATTAGATGGAATAGAAGGCAGGACACAAGTGGAAGGATTGAAGGATTGATTGATCTTTGACAGGGGTAGGGACATGTCTTCCACTATAAAAAGAAAAGAGAAAGAAAGGATGAATGAGAATGCAGCCAGGTTCTCATGTTTGGTGGTGAGAGTATGATGGAGTTTCCAAATTGATGCTCATGATATTCTTAGTAAATATGAGGTGAGATAATTCACTAAGGAAAAGATGTAGGATGTTTTTAAAATATAAAAATAGTATTTTTATTTTGTGCTTAAATAATCAAAATTACTTACAAATGGGATGTTTCTGACTCTCAAACTTCAGAATCAGATTAGATACTGCCACCCTCATTTCCTATTCTGCATTGATTTTAGCATGATTCTTGCTAATGTAGAATGTTGTAAGCAAAGGCACGAAATAGCTCAACTAGTGAGAAAGCACATTGACTGGGAACACATATTTGGATTGTTAGAGGATATTGAGTGCCCATGTGAAGTTTTTCAATCATCAATTTAAAGTGTAACTGTTTATACGATTTTATTTTCTATAGTTGTTTGGGTACTGATATGGAAAAATAAATGGTTAGGTTGATCTCAAGTTTGAGGTTTGGAATCTATAGCATCTGTCCAATCTGCTTTTCATTGCCTTCTTTGCAATTTTAAATTCAGGAGTCATATAGTCATTTCCATGAAATCTTTCTTAGTCTCAGCATTATTATTTTGATTTCCTATTCTTAGTCCATAAAGACAATGTTTTTATTGAATCTTGATACCACATAATGGAGAATATGCTATGCTTTCCTTTCTTGTAGTAAATTTGTTTTATGAAGAATGGTGGTCATCTGTTGATTCCTTAGAAAAACCTTTCTTTTGAATACATATGTTATTTAACCTGTCCAGAGGGGTTAAAAAAACAAAACTCTTTTCTCATTCTTGTAAAAAGAGGTCTATGATTATCAGAGTTGAGAGTTAAAATGGATTCTTTCAGATATCATGTGAATCTCTGTTCATTTTTAGGGTCCACAGAAAAAGAGAAGAGAAAAAAATTGAGACTATTGTAACTAACTACTAGTTTAGAAATCCAGAAGTGTGGAGAGGGGAGGAAGAGACAGAGCCAAATGAAGTAGTGATAGGAAACTTTATCTATATAAGGAATTAGTTTTCTGTCATTGTTTTGGTGTCCAAGGAGTTAGCCAAAGCGAGATCTCCATTCTTTGCCTGAAAAGGTTCCTGTCTTAGGAGCCTAGCTCAGTGATTCCTCATCAGTCATGGTGGCCCACAGAGAGAGTAAATCAGGCTGTAAGTGCTGTGGGCCTTGTAACTTTCTGTGGTTCTAGACCCTATTATGCTTCCCGAGACTATGGAGGGGTCCTTCTGGGCTAATTCCCTGCTTCTCCTCCATTCCTTACTCTGATTTAGAGAAAGATAGCAGGTTTCTTCCAGACTTTCTGTTATTCCCTTCCCAAACAAGCTGTGGGGTGGTTTCTTCTTTCAGTCTGTTCACACCTGTGCAGTATACAGAGATATCCCTATTCTGAGTTGGGAATATGACTGCTTTCCAATTTCCAGGGCTAAGTGAGATTTTTCTCTATTGTCATATGAGATGGTTATTTGAATCAGAATCTGAGCATGAGGGAGCACAGTGAACATCTGTTGTTTCAGGGGACTTGCATCCAATCACCTTTTTGTTTTAACTATAAACCATCTTGCCCCTGGGAAGAAAAATTTTCCAAATCTCAGTTCATCTGCTTCAGGACCAATAAGTGAGGCAGGAAAATTTTTGCTGCACATTCCAGAAAGAAGTCCTTGCTCCCTCCCATGGGATCTGCACCTGGCAGGACATGGTGCTAGAGGTACTACATTATGCTGCTTGCATTCGTGAGGGGAGAGGCTAAGAGTGGACTTGGCATTGCCAATGGCAAAACCTCAAACTGGAGGCAGGGCACTTTCTTCTGAGCCTGGCATGCTGAAGTTCTACTCTCTAGACTTTTAAGGTATATGAGCCAATTAAGGTCTCTGTTGACTCAAGGCAGTTTGACTAGGGTTTCCTTTCATTTGCAGATGAATTCCTAATTGATAAACACAGATAGGCTGCCAAACTCAAGACATTATCTTACCTGGAAACCCTCTTTTTAATTTTGTTTACACTAACTGGTTTAATATTTTGAACATATTCTATTTAACATAATTTATTTAGTATTATGTACTGCAATCAAATATAAAATAACTGATATAAAATCAAATGAATATAATTATGAATTTCACATTTATAAATCAATTCAAAAAGTATGACAGCTGAATACTGTTAGTTCTATTAAAATTTTAGCCTAATATCCATTTAACAGATCACTTAAAAGTTATTTTGCCAATAAATACATTCTAAAGCCCATTTACCCATTTCTTTGTCTGCAAATCCACAATTTGCCATAAATTTAAGGAGTCCCCAAATGGGGCAAAATGTATCTAAAATATTCCTACCCATTCTCTCTGCAGAGTGCCCATGTGGTGCACTTGTTTCAAGGTAATAACTCAGGTAGTAGAAAGAGTACCCATTTAAAATCTAGAAACTGCCAAGAATTAGATATATTAATAGAGCCTTGGACACGTCAAAGTACAAAATTGTATTTCTACCTCCCAACATAAACACAAATGAGTTTTATATGAAAAATAAGAACGAAGCATAAAAGCAATTTTCAATATGCAATTAGACGAAAACATGGCTGTAATCTTCATGTGTTCTGGGTGAAGACGGGTTCTTAACAGGGTCCAAAGAGAACAAATGGAAAAATTAATATTTGACTTTATCAACAATTAATTTTTCTGTGAAATGAATTGTCCCATAAACAGAGTGCAAAGACAATCAGTAGACTTGGAGAAAAAATATTTTCAATGTGTACAATAGGGAGAAGGCCAATATCTAGAGTATATTGAAGCAAAAATCAAAAAGAGAAAAGACTGCTAAAATAAAAAGAAGGAAAAGACAACAACAAGCAATAAACAGAATAAAAAAACCCAAAGAACAAATAAACACATAAAAAGATGTTTAACTTCATTAGAAAGCAGAGAACTACAAATTAAAAACAAAAATGAGTTTCCACTGTTTGCCCATCAGCTAAATATTTTTAAGGTGATAATATAAATTTTTGGCAAAGCATAGAATTTTTTATTAAATGCTACTGGGAGTTAACTTACTTGAAGAATGTCACTAAAGGATTTGGTGAAATAGATAAGGCACATAACTTGTGACTCAGTAATCTGCAAATACAAGTCCTAGAAAAAGTCTTATATATGGTTAAAAGAAGATATGCATAAAGATATTAAATGCAGAATTTTTTATAGTAATAAATTTTTAAAAAAATATATCTGTGTGGCCATAAAATACTCCAGTTACTGCCCTCCGAATTCATCACTGGCTCAATGCTAATGTCATACTTCCCAAAGGCTGCACTCAGCTAATGATTGTGCAGAGAGAAGATACTAAGGCAGGCCCAGTCCTGTGAAATGCAGAACTTTTCTGCAGGTGGCTTTGGCTCAAGGACTTGATATAAGCCTTGCTGAGACTTTCTTAGAACTGCACTGCTGTCCAGCTTTTCCTTCCTTCTCTTTCTCCTTCACGGGGCCAGCTGTACATCCCAGTCTGATGGTTCTCCTAGCCTCCTAAGGCTTCCTAAGTATTTTCCTTCAAAGGTAATTTCCCCTAATAAATCTGTTGTGTGTCTGATCTCATCTTGGTACCTGCTTCTTGGAAATGCATGATTAACACAAGTGGTGCCAGGAGTGGTCTGACAATACAGGCAGTAAGATGAAAATCTGGGACTGGCTCACTCACTGCCTGGGATGGGCAAAAAAGATGCTGTCCTAAGTGCAGTGTGGGTCACAGACAGACCCGGCACTTGGTAGTGGTCTAATCCTACAAATTTCACTAGTGAAAATCTGGGAAAACCTCGTTATGGAGGGGAATGCAATGATTCAGAAATTTAAGCAGTATTGGTGGTAATGGGGATGCTTACAGACAGCACAGTTGATTGCTTAGTGCTAAATTGTACTGATGCCCTTTTGAGAGCTAATGAGAAACTCAGATCCATTAATAAGAAGTAATAGGTTAATTTTTAGGGCCAGAGGGCTTCATTGGTAACTAACAAAAAGCTCCACATCTTGTGAGATTTCTGACACAGTTGAACAGTTAACAGTTGGTAGTTAGAGTTGCATGACTCCAGAGATGTTTGAATGCTCAGCCAAGGCAGAACTCTTATACTAATAGACCCTGATTGGGAAAACCTGGGACCCTAAAATATGGGATGGGGACATTTGGATGGATGCCCTGAGGACGCTGGCTGTGCATACTCCTGTGAACCCTCACAGTTTACAGAGGTGGACGCACTTCCCTCATAAAAGCTAGCACTTGTCCTGTGCTGTAGGACACTGCAGAGTCCCTTTTCCCACAGTGCAAGAGGTGTCCATCTCTGGAAGTTGCCCCCACCTCCCCTCCTGGCCACTGGGTCAATAAAGGGCAAAGCCTAGCTAGGGAAGTCTTGGGTTTGAAAAGGGAGGGAAAAGATTATACACAGACAGAGCTACAAGAATTAGCTGGGCAGTATTGGCAAAATCCAGTGGGATTTTAAAACTAGATAAAGTAAGAATTTATTGACTTACAAGGTTAGTTTCTTAAGACACAGGATTTATCACCCTGGTAAAACCTCAGGGGATGGGGTGAAGTCACTGCTAGGGTGGATCTTAGAAGTCCAGAAGGAGCAATAGCTAAGATTGAGCAAAGAAGAAATGCCAATGATGCCCTGGCAGACCTCAGAGGATGGAATGAAGAGGCTCCAAAAAGTAAGCATACCATAATGAATATATTATATGAGACCAGAAAGGCCAGCAGCGGATGATGGTCCTCAAAAAGCCAGAGAACATACCATTCACCAAGACCATCAAGAATGTACTGGTGAAAAGGACACCAGCCAACATTGCCAAAAAAAGAAAAAAAAAAAAAAAAGCAAAGTAGCTCTCCTTTACAGGTAGAGGAGACGGTCATACAACTAAGCTTAATATCATGGGTATGGTGGGGCCTTAAGTAATAATAGCCAGTTGGCAGCATGAAACTGGTAAGAACCAGGTAGCTAAAATTCTCATAATGACTAGTAAGGTGGTAGAGGCAGCTAAGAGGGCTTGACTGGCAGGGAGCTGATGAGATGGTAGACAGCATGCCATTCCGGAGGCATAGCAGGGGGACAACCAATGGCACTGCTTATTATATGCAAAAACAGCAATAACAAAAAGGAATTCTGGAATTCAACAGTTAACTTCCAGTTAGCCTACTGTGATTATTTCCCCAGTCCCTGAATGTGTAATTGTAGTTGTTATACTTGGCATTGGAGTTACACTCTTCCACTGCCCCAACCTCTTACCACGCACACAGATTGGTCCTTGTCCTATGCAGTATGAGCCAACATAGTGGAGAGGGCCAAGTAGAAAAGTAAAACTGCTCCTGTCACTGGTTAAAAAAGTAAATCAAAAACAACATGACACTTGGGGGAGATAGCAGAGATGAGTGCCTTCATTAAAAACCTAAACGATGCAGGAATGGTGGTCCCTATTCTACTATATTTCCAGTCAGTTTGCCAGTCTGGCCGCAGAAAAAGCTGGATGAAGACTACTGCAGTTTAACCAAGGAATAGCCCCAGTGTAGCACGATGCTTGTGTGACCAGGAGGTTATTGCTACTAGAACAGATTAATAAGGCCTCAGGTACGTAATATCCAGGCATTCATGTGGAGAGTGCATTCTTTTCTGTCTGAATCAGGAGAGAGGATCAGAAACCAGTTGCATTCATGTGGAACGGACAGCAATATTCATTTACAGTTTTGCCTCAGGGCTCTGTTAACTCTTCTACTCTCTGTCATTATACGGTCGGAAGTGGTCGGAACGGACTGTACATACCACAGAACATCACACAGATCTGCTCTATCAGTGACATCATGCTAATTGGGCAAGACAAGCAAGAGGTGACTAATATACTGGAAGGCTTGACAAGATACACACCTTGCAGAGGGTGGAATATAAATTTTACGAAGGTCCAGGTACCTGTCATTCAGTGAAGATCTTAGGCATCTGTGCTCAGATGCATGCTGTGATATTCCATACAAAATGGAAGCCAAATTGCTGCGCCTTGCCTCCCCCACCACAAAGAAGGAAACTCAGTGCTTGGTTGGTCTCTGTTGGTTCTGGGCTCACTGTGAGCTGGATTTCCATTACCAGTGATTACCACCTGGGGGGCTGGTGGATGGTGCAGGCATTAACTGAGCTACGAAAGGTGGGGAAGGACACTTTTGCTGGAGGGAAGAGGGAGCTTTGGGGCTGCAATGCACACGACCTCCAATCTCAGACAAGGAATGGCCCCGAGATGCAGAAGGATTGTTTTTGTGTAGATGGGGCCAACCAGTCCCATCTATGTACAGAAGTGAGTTGTAGAGGTAGGAACCCAAAACAGCATTCTTCTGGCATGACACTGCTTACTTAGAATGTGTGGCAGGTTTTGAGGAGTGTTACTTCACTAAAGCCATTATAGATGTTGATGTAAACATTGTTTATTTACCTTATTATGTTCTTAACTACCCATCATTGAATGACATTTTATAATGACATTTTAAGGCTGTTGTTTACTCGTCAAAGAGTAGATGTTGTTTACTTATCAAGATCAGATAAGTTTATGAAAACATCCTGTGTTAAGTAACAAATGCTTTCAGTGACTTAGAGAAAAAATTGAACCACAAAAGATGATGGCTATATTGAAATCCAGATGTAATTAAATGGAAGTAGATTGAAAACTCTGTATATCATTTTGCATGATGTGTGTAATTTATATCTATAATATGAATATCAAACCTATTCAGTTTTAAAGTTGCGAAAGAATCTTTTAAAAACCATAAAAGAAAGAAAACTAGGGAATGGCACTGGAGGAAGACTTTAACTGTATACCTCTGAGTGCATTTTGAATTTTGAGCCATGTGTATATATGATTTACTTCAAAATAAATAAAAAATTGAAAACACATAGAAATGAAAAATAGCCTTATTAACAAATATCCCCCAAATTATAGTATGCATAGGAATAAAATTTAGCAAGAGAGCAGTAGCACTTTTGTGAAGAAAATTATAAAACAGACTTTTAAAACATAAAATAAGACTTGAGTAAAGGAAGCAAAACCTGTGTTCCTGGGTAGAAGAGTTAATATCATAAAATAGCAATACTTTACAAATTAATGTAATATTTTAAGACAATTC
Organism: Lepilemur ruficaudatus; assembly: GCA_963574885.1. NCBI lineage: Eukaryota > Metazoa > Chordata > Mammalia > Primates > Lepilemuridae > Lepilemur > Lepilemur ruficaudatus. Next base: position 20,900 of record CAUYRT010071480.1, read on the forward strand.
CAATCAGAATTCCAATGGATTAGACAAATTATTTTAAAGTACATATAGAAGCATAATTGCCTAGAATAGCCAAGACAATTTAAAATAAGTAATGTTGGTAAAGGAATTTAGTGTTATCAGATATTAAAAATTTACTATTTAATATAACAGAAGTAGGATAGCATATTCTTGGAATTTGTTTTCATTTGTTCATCAAAACCATATGAAATTCTTATGTTATAGACACTATTCTAAATGCTTTATGAGCATTAACTCATTTAATTCTTAAACAACTCTGTGAGAGAGATACTATTATCATTTCCATTTCATAGTGAATATACTGAAGTCAGAGAAGCTTGCCCAAGGTCACATAGCCAATACATAGCAGAGCCTGGGTTCAAACATGCCTTTGAATATATTATGCAGCCTCTCAAAGCAAATTAATCAGTGGGACTAGATAAAGATTCTAGATATGGAGCCACCAGAAAACAGGATCTTATTAGATGAAAAGAGTGATTTTCCTATTTAGTACAGAACACTACTCTCTGGTGTTGGTACAACTGGTTCTTCAACAAAACTCTATCTTAATATGAATTCTTTATATATATTCAGGAGGCCACCTAAATCTTCATCAATAACAAAATTGGGGGGTAAATTATGACACATTAATACTATGGAACATATTGCAGCTATTAAAAGGAGCTCATATCTACATCTATTAATCTAGCAGAATAGCTACATGTTTAAGTGAAAAAAGACCAAGTTGAGAATAATATGTATTATATATATATGCATTTGGATGAAGATAGAGAAATTGTCTATTGTCATCAAAAAGGGATTGTTTGACCTCCTCGTTCCCATTTTGAATACCCTTTATTTCTTTCTCTTGCCTGATTGCTCTGGCTAGGACTTCTAGTACTATTTTGAATAGAAGTGATGACAGTGGGCATCCTTGTCTTGTACTGGTTCTTAGGGGGGAATGCTTTCAACTTTTCCCCATTCCGTATGATGTAAGCTGTGGGTTTGTCATATATGGCTTTTATAATTTTGAGGTATGTTTCCTCTATACCTAGTTTATTGAGGGGTTTTATCATTACAATGTGCTGGATTTTGTTGAAAGCTTTTTCTGTGTCTATTGAGATGATTATATGGTTTTTGTTTTTGTTTCTGTTTTATGGGGAATCACATTTATTGAGTTTTGTATGTTGAACCACACTTGCATCCCTGGGATGAAACACACTTGATCTTGGTGAATTATTTTTTTGGTGTGCTGTTGAATTTGATTTGCTAGTATTTTTTTGAGGATTTTGTATCTGTATTCATAAGGGATATTGATCTGCAGTTTTCTTTTTTTGTTGTGTTATTTCCCAGCTTTGGTATCAAGGTGTGCTAAGGGAAAAGTTCATAGCCTTAAATGCAAAAAGACAGAAAGACCATAAATTAACAATCTAATGTCACATCTTAAGGACTACAAAAAGAAGAATAAATCAAACCCAAAGCAAGCAGAAGAAAAGAAATAAGAAAGCTTGAAGCAAAAATAAATGAAATGAAAACAAAAAAATATAAAGGATCAATGAAACAAAAAGTCAGTTCTTTGAAAAGATAAACAAAATTGATAGACCACTAGCCGCTAGCCAAATTAACAAAAAAATAGAAAAGAAAGGTCTCAATCTCAATCAGAAATGAAAAAGGAGACATTAAAACTGATATTACAGAAATGTAAAACATCATTTTTGTGAATACTACAAAAACCTCTATGCATACAAACTAAAAATCCTAAAAGAAATGGATGAATTCCTAGAAGCATACAACCCCCAGGCCTGAATCAGGAAAAAATAGAAATCCTGAACAGACTAATAATGAGCAGTGAGATTGAGGCAGTAATAAAAAACCTCCCTACTGAAAAAAACCCCAAACAAGGAAGAGTCACACCTGAATTCTACCAGATCTACAAAGAACAACTGGTACCCATCCTATTGAACTTATTCCATAACATCAAGAAGGAAGGAATCCTCCCTAATTCATTCTACAAAACCAGTATCATGGGGTTTTTTTTGTTTGTTTGTTTGTTTGATTTTTGAGAGAGGGTTTCACTCTTTTACCCAGGCTGGAGAGCAGTGACACAATCATAGCTTACTGCAACCTCAAACTACTGGGCTCAAGCTCTCTTCTGCAACAGCCTCATAAAGTGCTGGGAGTACAGGCACAAACCACCATCCCTTTCGCTGAAATGGTATTCCTGGAATGTGGCTTGCTTGTTCTTCTCATTTAGACTTCAGTTCAGATGTCAGAGAGCCCCCGTGAACTTCACATATAGAGTTAATCGCAACTCATTAGTCTCTGTCTCATTATACTGTTTTCTTTTTATTTATTTATTTATTTCAGGAAATTATAGGGGTACAAACATTTTGGTTACATGTACTTGCTACTCTCTGCAATCATCTCATCTGCTTCCTTCCATATGGCTATTTTATCTCACTAGTCTCTTGAGGGTAGAAATTGTATCTCTCCTGTGCACCACTCTGCTTCCAATGGCCAGAAACTGTACCTATCACAGGTAGGTATTTATTTTCATCAATAAATATTTCTTGATTAAAATAAGTGAATATGTGAATGAATTAATACAAGGCACTGTACTAAGCAGCATAACAAGTGCTCAGGATTGACTTCTGTACTCAGAGAGTTTATAACCTAGTAACAGTCATACTGGAGAGCACAAAGGAGCTATAATTTTCATGACATACTACTATGAGAGGTCTGAAAAGACAATGAGTATTTCAGCTCATAGGAATTCTGACTGAGAAGATCAAGGCCATATAATCCAAATTATCTCTTAAAAAGGGTAATTAAACTTTTCAAAGGTAAAAGCCTGTGGCTGTAAATGGGGTGAGTAGAATGCCCTTTCCATTTACTCCTCTAGGACAAGGGAGTAGCAGGAGTAAAGCCCATCAGTAAATGCAGAGGTGAGCAGCAGATGGGAAATGAGAGCCAGGAATGCAGGATTGGTGAGCTTAATTAAGAAGGCCTCTGCTCAGTAAGTGATAATTGTAAGTATGGAAGTGGAAGAAATTTTTGAGAAGAAGAGGGAATGTGAATACAAATGGGGTAAAATAAATAGATTTAACTAACTACATAACTAACTAACTAAATAAAAGTCACTAACAGGATGGGGGAGAATTGTCAAAGAGGTAGGAGAAGGGCATATAGTAGAAACTCACATTATTTTTCAGCGCTTTTAAGACAATTCTGAAACAAACAAACATGAACATTCTCTGGTAGGAGCTTAACTAAAAGGATTACAGAGACAAAGGGAAGAAAGGTTCAAGAATGAGAAATTGGTCAATAGGGTCAAAGAACAAGTTAAAGAGCTCTGGGAATTGGATTTGCCAATCAGGAGGCTGGTGCTGCCTTTACGGGAAATTGCTTTAGAGGAGTGCTGGAGGGAGAAGCCAAATGCAGCGGGGTGAGGAGTGTCTGGCAGGTGGCGGAGAGAAGGCAGTGAGGTTAGCCTCATCTTTCAGGAAATTTGGTGGTGAACACAAGATACAAAAAGGTTTTTTTGGTCTCTTTTTGTTTGCTTTTGTGTTTGGTGGGAGGATATGTAGCCACTGCAAATTATCGTAAAAATCATTGCATTGGATGGCAAATGTGCTGAGTGCAAGAGGGTTCTCTCATCATAAGTGAAGTAAAGGAAAGTAAGTGGTGCCAGCCAATCTGACCTATTAAATTTAGTAAATTTGGCTCATAAATATATACTCTGTGAAACCCATTTGTTTCTACACTCTTTGTTTTGTTTTATGTTCATTTAGGTTTTTCTCCCTTAAAGTTGTCTTTCAAAAATTTTTACTTTAGCTTGGCTGAATTAAGAAAAAAAAATTTTTTTTCACACTTTAGTTCAGATAGATTTGTGGAGAATTGGGGAAAGAGTGCGTGTGTGTCTGTGTGTGTGTTGAGGAGAAGCATGGGTGATAGTTCAAATGATTTAGGCCAGATGGTGGGATAGAGATTGGGAACTTAGGAAGGAAAGAGGTAGGGATAGCCATAGACATTGCCTCATTCTTACTTGCATATTTGTTCGTATTATATGAAGGATCCTCAAAAGGTTCATGGAAAATGCACATTATGAAAAAATTGCATTGATTTCAAATTTCTTTGCACCAAAATACACTCATGCCAATTTGTTATAACATGTCTGAACAGGATCTAGGTTGAGTCACTCAGAAGGCTGACATCTAGTTTAAAAAAGACCCCTATCAGAGCAACACAAACTCTGCTAAAATTGAAGCAAGAACAAACATCAAATTTATGGTGAAGCTTGGGTAGAAGAATGGGGAAATCACTGATACTTTACAAAAAGTTTATGGGGACCATGCCCCAAAGAAATCAGCAGTTTGCAAATGGATGACTCATTTTAAGAAGGCACAAGACAATGTTGAAGATGAAGCCCACAGAGCAAACCATCCACATCAATTGTGAGGGAAAAAATAAATCTTGTTTGAACCCTAAATGGAGAGCAGAAATGTAGCCAACACTATATAAATCTCCATTGATTCAGCTTACACAACTGAAAAAAATTAAAGTTGAGAAAATTTTCCACTCTATGGGTGCCAAAACTATTGCCCCCAGATCAGCTGCCAACAAGAGCAGAGCTTTTAATGGAAATTTTAAACAAGTGAGATGAAGATCCTAAAGCATTTCTTCAAAGAATTGTAAAAAGAGATTCCCTTTGCTCTATATCCTCACCAAAATCTGTTATTTTTTTTGTATTTTTAATAATAGCCATCCTGACTTGTGTAAGATGATATCTCATTATGGTTTAAATTGCATTTCTCTGATGATTAGTGATCTTGAACATTTTTTTCATGTGCTCGCTGTACATTTGAAGGTCTTCTTTTTTTGTCCCATAGGATTTTTTTGTAATTATTTCAAAAAATTTAGGGGATACAAAACTTTCTTGTTATGTGGATGAATTGTATCATGCTGAAATGAGGGCTTTTAGTGTACCTGTCACCAGAATAGTGTACATTGTACTTGATAGATATATTTTTATCATTCAATCCCCTCCAACTTCCACCTTTTTAGTTTCCAGTGTCCATTAAATCTGTTTATAACCATATAAATTCCTCATTTAGCTCCCACTTATAAGTGAGAACATACAATATTTCTTTTTCCATTCTTAAAATACTTTACTTAGGATAATGGTCTCCAGTTCCATCCAACTTGCTGCAAATGACAGTGTTTGTGTGTGTGTGTACACATACGCTACTTTTTCCTTATCAACTCATCAATTGATGGTCACTTAGGTTGGTTCCATATCTTTGTAATTGTGAACTGTACTGATGTAAACATTCAGATTCAGGTGTCTTTTTGATATAATGACTTCTTTTCCTTTGGGTAGATACCCAGTAGTGGGATTGCTGGATTGAATGGTAGGTCTACATTTAATTCTTTGAGGAAAATCCATACCGCTTTCCATAGCAGACATACTAGTTTACATTCCCACCAATGGTGTATAAGCATTCCTTTTTTGCTGCAGTTGCCCCAACATCAATTATTTTTAGACTTTTTAATAACAGCAGTTGTGAAAAGGGTATGGTGTTATGTCATTGTGGTTTTAATTTGCATTTCCCTGATAATTGCTTATGTTTGGCATTTTTTTCATATGTTTGTTAGCATTTGTCTATCTTCTTTTGAGAAAGATCTTCTAATGAATTTTGCCCACTTTTCGATGGGGTTATTTGTGTTTTTCTTCCTTATTTGTTTTAGTTCTTTGTAGATTCTAGATATTGATCCTTTTTTTGGATGTATAATTCGCAAATATTTTCTCCCATTCTATAGGTTGTCTATTTATTCTGTTGATTATTTCCTTTTCTGTGTAGAATTTTTTTAGTTTAGTTAAGTCCCATTTATTTATTTTTGTTGTGGTATTCTCTTTTTCTTTTATTTGAAGTTATTCTCTTTTCTTTTTTTTTGTTTCAGAATATTACAGGGCTACAAATGTTTTGGGTATATGCATTGTTTTAGTACTGCTTGAGACAAAGTCATAAGTGTGCCCATCATCCAGATAGTATATATTGTACCCCTTAGGAATGATTTCACCCATCTCCTCCACCCCCCCATCTGCTTGATTTCCATTGAGTTTTATTTCCATCTATGCACATGAGTGCTGTTCAGTTAGTTCCAATTTAATACTGAGTACATGTGGTATATGTTTCTCCATACTTGTGATACTACACTTAGGAGAATGGTCTCCAGTTCAATCCAAATTGTTACAAAAGGTATTGCTTCATTTTTTATGGCTTAATAGTACTCCGTGGTATACATATAGCACATTTTATTAACCACTCATGCATTGATTTACTTTTATTGCTTTAAAGTTTATGTTATCTGATATTATCATGGCTAACCTGGCTTTCTTTTGGTTTCCATTTGCCTGGAAACTTATTTTACATTGCTTCACCTTGAGTCTGAATGAGACCTTGTGGGTAAGATGTGTTTCCTGGAGACAACAGATACTTAGCTTGCATTTTTTAATCCATTCAGCCAGCCTATGTCTCTTCAGTGGGCAATTCAAGCCATTCACATTTTTAAAGAAAATTGATATTTGGGGTGGATTTCTGTTCATACTGTTGGGTAGACTCTTACTGTTTTGTTTTACTTCTCAAGCAATTGTGGAATCAGGGTTCTGGATTTTAACTTCTGGGAGATTTTACACCGCTGGGTGTCTATTGTGTTGGTCAATGTATAATGCAGGTCTGAGTACTTCCTGCAGGGCAAATCTGGTCTTCACAAATTCCATCAGTAATTACTTGTCTAGGAATGTATTTATTTTTCCCTCATATAAGAAGCTTAGTTTTGCAGGATAAAGAAATCTAGGTTGGCCATTATTCTGTTTTAGAAGACTGAGGATGAGTCCGTAAGTCTCTTCTGGCTTGTAAGGTTTCAGTTGATAAACCTACAGTTAACCTGATAGGTTTTCCTTTGTAGGTTACCTCCTGTTTTCACATTACTGTCCAAAGGAGTGCCTCTTTGGTGTTAACTTTGGCCAGTGAAACACTTTGAGCCTTCCAGGAGTCCTGTGTACTTCTTGTACCTGGATTTCTAGATTTCTGGCTAGGTCAGGGAAATTTTCCTCAATTATTCCCTCAAATAGATTTTCCAGCCCTTGTGTATTTTCTTCTTCTCTCTCAGGGATGCCTATGATTATTATGTTTGGTCTTTTTACATAATCCCACATTTCTTGTATGCTTTGTTCATGTCTCTTGCTTCTGTGTTCTTTCTCTTTGTCTGATTTGTTTAGCACATAGATGTTATCTTCAAGCTCTGAGATTCTTTCCTCTGCATGATCCAGCCTATTCTTAAGGCTTGCCACTGTGTTTTGTAGTTCCTGGAATGCGTCTTTCATTTCCAGTATTTTTTTTTTGTAATACTTTGATTTCTTTAGAGAATTTTTCATTCACTTCCTGCATTACTTTTGTGGCTTCCTTGTGTTAGGTTTCTATTTTCTCTTGAATTTCATTCAGCTTTCTTACAATCCATATTTGAAATTCTTTATCTGTCATTTAAACCATTTTGTTTAAGTTGGTATTCATGGCTGAGAACCTAATGATTTCTTTTGGGGCTTACTTTTTGCTATGATTTTTCATGTTTCCTGAGTTCTTTCACTGATTCTTTCTCATCTAGCCTCTTGGTCAAGAGTTGGGGGTGCTAGGGTTGGTTTATGGCCGTGTCTCTAGGTCCCCAATGGTAGTTCCTTGACAATGCCAGGGAGAGGAGCACTGGTTCTATATTGCCATAGGAATGTTTTAGCAAGTTTGATGAACCTCTTGGGTTACCTCTGACTTGTTGTCTTCACCTCTTCCCAATGGAGTGTAGTGAGTTTGGTCCCCCAGCTTTAGCTCCAAGCAGGTAGATTGTATTTGTGGGTATGAATCCAATGCTCCCTAATAGCTTGAGATGGAAGGCAATGTGTTTAGCTATGAGATTGTTCCCACTGTTGTTGATTGTAGTTTGCATGGAGGAGCCAGTTACCCAGGTAATCTGTTGTACCTGTAGTAGGCTCTGGTCCCCCAAGTGTGGTATACGAATGTCCCAAGCTTTGGGAGGGGTTTTGTAACTTCTAGGGGTTGCTTGGACCCTGCTCCCCCATGAGGTGGGGGGAAGAGCAAGATAGATCACAGTTGCAGCACAAAGGCCTGGGTGTGTGAGCTACTATGGTTGTTTATCCAGCCTCTAGGGGGAGCTGCTAATATGGAGTTCAGCGTTAACTCTCCAAGCTTGGAGGACTGCTCCTGATGGGAGGGACCAATTGGTGCGATTGCTGAGGTCTCTAGCCAGGTTTTTCCTTCCCTGTCCACAAACCCAGGCACTTTCCCCTCTGATTGGTTCACTTGTATTTCCTCTCCACCCAAGATGAGCTTTTGAGCTTCCCCACAGTTCGTGTATCTGCATGCTGGCGTGCATCTGTGCGTGTCAGTGGCAGATAGGGGGATCTCCAATTGTGCACCCCTTTTTCTCCACTAGACCCGCAAGTGGAGGTGGTTGAGCCACTCTATCCCCAGAAATCTTTGCCAGGGAGATGTTCCCATCAGAGGATGGGGGAATGGGGCTCACCCACAAAACCTTGCTCTCTTATGCTCCTTCACACCCTCCCGATGGGCACAGGCTCTTACTTGTCACCCAACTCTGGAACTTGGATCTCTCTCCCACACTGTCTCACCCCACCATCTGCGCTGTCAGCGGGCGAATGCACCACATGCCTGTGAGCAGGAGGATCACAGACTGAGGATGCTCTGCAGGCTGGGGATGGAGAGGCATCCCCGGAGTTGAAAGCAGGTCACTCAGCACAGAGAACTCTGCTGTCATGGTTTGGTGAAGGGGCTGCAGACTTCCTGCACCGCTCTTGAGTTGCAGGGGTGAGGGAGGGGCACCCATCTGACCTCCTTTCCAAGCCCCAGTCATGGCAGCATGACTGCCCTCCTCTCCACACCTCTGTGGTGACTATATTAACTGAGACAGTCTCAGCTTGGAGTGTACTCTTCTTGTGGGAGCCAAGTCACTCAGCACAAGGCATTTTGGTGATTGCTGTGGAATGGGAACAACCACACACCTATGAGCAGCTTGAGACAAAATTACGTCCTGGGATGCCAGGAGTGGAGGAGGTACAGAGGAGGGGGCATCCAGTTACAGGGATGCCGACTCCCTGGTCACTTGTGGCACTCCCCCTTGGGATGAGAGCCCTGTGTCCCATTGCTGGTTTGAAATACCTGGGAGAGGGGAGGAAGAAAAAACTCCTTACACTTTCCTTGGGCTCCAGAACTCCCTGGAGTTAGTTCGTGCTGGTTGCTCCCTTCTATCCTCCTCTCTCTCCATTGCTCAGTTCCTCCTGGTGGTGTTCCCAGATCATACTGGTGTCTGTACCTTGGTCCACTTCCCAGCAGTAATCACTTTCTGTTCTCCTCAGTCTAATCCTCAACTCTTCTGCTGGGATGGTGGGACAAGCTTTGTCTCTAGTCGGCCATCTTGGCTAGCCCTCCCTAGTGTATGTTTTTGTCTGTTTTGTCAAAGATCAGATGGCTATATGAGGATGGTTTTATATCTTTACAAGTGTTCCTAAATGATTGGTAAGTTGTTTCCCCTCTCTTTTTATTATGAAATATTTCAAAAATGCCAAAAATATCCCCCAAAATGTTATTTTTAAAATATGTATATTTGCTAAACAGATTATATAAAATATTGACATTTTCCCATACTGTATTTACTTAAGGCTATTTATTTAAAAAATAAAATGTTATGGAAACAGCTGACATTTTGTTATGTTCTTCCCAGATTCCCTTCTCCTTCTTCTTTCCCAGATGTAGCCACTTGCCTGAAGTTGGCAGGTATTCATAATTCATTTATGTAATATAGCTTCATGTTTTTAAATTATATGTAAATAATGTAATACTGTAGGTAGCATTTTACAATCTGTTTTTCAAGGTTGATCTATATGATACATGCTATGGTCTGAATGTTGGTGTCCTCTAAATTGTTATGATGGAACCTAATCCCCAATGTGATAGTATTAAAAGGGTGGGGCCTTTAGGAGGTGATTAGGTCCTGAGAGTTTTGCCCTCATGAAAAGGATTAGTGCCCTTATAAAAGAGGCTTGAAAGAGCCTGTTTTTCCCCTTCCCCTATGTGAGAATGCAGTGAGAAGGTGCTGCATTTGAAGCAGAGAGCTAGTCCTCAATAGACACTGAATCGGCTGGTCCTTGGATATTAGACTTTCCAGCCTCCAAAACTGTGAGCAATAAATTTCCATTATTTATAAATTATCTAGTCTAAGGTATTTTGTTATAGTAGCCTATATAGACTAAGATAATACATTTAGTTCTAATGCTGTGCAATATTCCATTCTGAGTCTTGCACAGTTTATATGAATTTTTCGCTTTTATAAACAGTTCTTCTGTAAATATTCTTGTACATGTCTCATTACACGTAGTATGTCTTATTATAGATACACAGAGCATTTTCTCTAAGGTGTATTGTAGGTATCAACATTTCTAGGTTATAGAATATGTACACCATCACATTAACTAGATATGGCAAAGCACTGACAAGGCGATGCCAATTTTTTTTTAATTCCTTTTTATTCCAGCAGTGCCTCAGCAGTTCCATTTTCTCATTTCTTTGCTTGACATTTTGTATTCGTTTGTAGGTTTATTTATATATATTTGAATAGTAGTTGGTGGACAGTTATTTGTGTTGCAATTACCTTTTCTCAGCCAATAATTTCTTTTTAAAATTTATTTATGGCAACTTCTATTTCACATAAAATGTTCTTGTTAGTTCTTGAATTTAAATTAATTATATATATTAGCTTTTTCCTTATTGGTCAGTACTTTTTGCTTCTTAATGAAATATTTTTCTACCCCAATATAATAGATAGTTTCTTCCATCTGCCATTTATTTGTGTGCACTATCTGACATAAATATCTAATTTTGTTTTTTCCACGTAAAGAATCAATTTTTGCTTTCTTTGGGAATCATCAATATCTCTTGGATGTTGAGTTTTACCCATAATCAAATTTCATTGGTATTAAATATTCATTTTTTAGATAATGGTATACTTGCATTTTCATCTTCCTCTTTAGAAGGTAAGTTCTTTCTAAAGAAGAACTTTGGATAAAGTGAACTTTTATTTTTTACACTTGATACCATTTTTGATATTATAAACAGCACTTCTGTAAATATTCTTATACATGTCTCATTACTATTATTAATGATAGTACCAAGCTCTATGCTCAGTTGGAATGCAATGAAGTCATCATTTGTCCCGAATAAGCATTAGGGGGCCAATTTTGTGTAAGAGCGATGACTAACCATGAAACAAATTAATAGAGCTACAGCTGATACTGATGATTAATTACTATGTGTCAGACATTATAGTTTATATTTTACTTGATTAGGTAAGTTAATCTTCACAAATATTCTTTGGGATAAGTTCTGTTATTATTATTGTTTTCCAGAGAATACATGAGAGGTTCAATAATAATCTCAGCTGTTGTCAGTTTTGACTATGACCAGAAACCCTATCAATAAAAACATATGGTCAAATGTTCTAACATCCTATTTGTTCCAATGTCTTCACTGTTACTTAGAGAAATGCTTACTGGGAAAAACCAATGTGAAGTGGTCTGCCTGCATTACTTGGTTTTTATAGTGATTGTGTCTATAAATACCCAAGAATTACTAAATTGTTAAAGATAGTCCAATGTTTTCCCCACCCTTGAGAGTAATTCCTGGTGCATTAAAGACAAGGACATTGTTAAATTTTATTTTTTAAACCAAAGTGGCAAGCCCTAATTAATCCAGTCATTGGCAGTAAGAGCCAATCAGTGGATGAGATTTTAAAGATGGCATCTCCATTATACGTGGAAAGTAGATCCATATGGAGGGAATTGCAACAGACATTTCATCACTGTGTGAAATTCTTTAAAAATATTTGGGGCAGGGAGGAAGAATAATCCAGTTTTGGATATAACCCATGTAGAAAATAAAGAAAACTAAAGTCATGGGATGTGCTGATTCAGAGTAATTCCACCTCTGCACTTTGAGAATTTGTTAGCCATGTTAGTTTAGCTGCTTTCATCCAACTATTAATTGAGAACCCTCTCATTAGTGAAGAAATGTATTGAGTGCCCTGTAGCAGAAAAGAGCTACAAGCTAAAGAAGATTTTTAAAAATATGCTATGTAGTACAATTATAGCTTTATATTTTTTCAATGATGTGTAACAGTCCAACACAACAGCATTCTATAAAACACATCCTTAAATTGCCTCCCTAACTCTTAGAGAAGGAGGGGTAGAAAAGACATTTTCCACGGTAACCATTAAAATTCCCTTTTCAATTATTTTCATGTCATTTCAACAAATATTCCTTGAGGACCTGCCTTAACTCATATACTGTATTAACCATGGATACCAAGATTGAAGATTTAGTTACCCTCATTCTTGAGGAATCCATGGTCTTGGTTAGTTAGTTACTACTAGTTTTCACTTAGCTATATATCCTGAAAGAGAAGACTAGAGGACAGATGAATTTTTGATAGTAGACTGATTGCCAGAGCAGCCCAAATTTTCTACTTTTCTTTGTAATCATGGATTTTGAATATGACTTTGAAGGTACTCCCATTAAGACATGGAGCCTGGCCTTGTTACTTGCTAATAAAATGTGGCAGAAATGACAGTGTGATGGTTCCAAGTTTAGGCCTTATGAGAGTTTGGATGCTTCTGCTCTTGTGAAACTGTGCCACACCCATGAAAACAAGCCCACAGTAAACTAGAGCAGCCAGCTCTAGCTGATAGGCTGGTTAACTGAAGAATAATGAGTTAGCCTAGTTGAGATCAGCTTGTGTCATTCTAGTTCAACAATTCTGCCCAGCCCACACATAGCTCAAGAGAAGTAACTGCTGATTATTGTGTTAAGGCTTAAAATTTAAGCCACTAGGTTTTGGAGTGGTTTTTTACGTAGCGGTAGCTAAATACTTCTGTCACTTGATTGAAATATGAAAAATATTTCTGGACATGGCTATAGCTCTGGAAAGGCAAGTCTTCTCAAAGTACCTCAAGACATTTAGGCTTCTAGGAAACCATGTTCATGGGCAGGTACTTGGTGGGAAAGTACTGAAATGAGGACAGTGGAGAAATTGTCATGTCAAACTTGACAAGCTTCCCAAGCTCTTCAAAGACAGGCCTTTCAGTAGAGGTGGCCATGAATCTACACATACTCGTTTATGTGTGTGACAGTCATTTATTTAGGCTTAAAACTTAGTATCAAAAAACCATAGGACATGAGAGCTGATAGAAACTTTAAAAAATTTGAATCCTCATTTACAAATAAATAAGAAAAAATCGGGGCCTAGCAATGATCAATAACCTGTCCTAAACCTCACATACAACCCTTACTTTGGACTGTTTGCTGCCCACATACATTTAGTTCCAGTATTATCTTCAATCTCATCAAAGGCTCTTCAAACTTATCTATTCCTCTTTATTTGTTGTCCCCTCTATAGTTTGGAGCTTCATTACCTGGTACCCAATTTACTGCCTACCCAATTTACTACAATGGCCTATTTATTGATATTTCTTCTTGCAATGTCTCATAGTGGGGTCACCATTGGTGTTTTGGGTAGGAAAATTCTTCATTGCGGGAGGCCATCTTCTGCATTGCTGGATATTTTTCCTCCTTGACTTGAAGGTTATAATTGGCTTTCTTATTGCTCCTACCCCTGCCCATTCCCTCCCATGCCTTCACAAGCATTATGAAAATCAAAAATACCCTCATATATCAAATAGATATTGATATACCCATATTTATTGCAGCATTATTCATAATAGCTAAAAGGTGGAAGCAATCCAAGTATCCATAAATGCATATATCGATATATAAAATGTGCTATATACACGCAATGGAATATTATTCAGGTTTGAAAAGGAAGTGAATTCTGAAGCATACTAACACCACGGTTAAAACTGCCCAGCCCACCCTTAGCTCATGAGAAGTAATAGATGATTATTATTTTATGATTTAAGGTTTAAGTCTTGAGGATGTTATACTAAGTGAAATAAGCCAATCACAAAAAGACAAATACTGTATGATTCCACTTATATGAGGTACCTGGAATAATCAAATTCACAGGGACAGAAAGTATTATAGAATGGTGGTTGCCAGTGAATGGGGAAGAGAGATTAGAACTTATTGTTTAATAGGTACAGATTTCAGTTTTGCGAGAAGAAAAGAGTTCTGGAGATCAATAGTGGTGATAGTTGCACAACAATGTGAATGTACTTAATGTCACTGAACTATACACTTAAAAATGGTTAAGATGGTTGTCATAGTTCGGGAAACTGTAACAAATTACCATAGACAGGATGGCTCGAACAACAAACATTTATTTCTCATACTTCTGGAGGTTAGGAAGTCCAAGATCAAGGTCAGCAAATCCAGTGTCTGGTGAGGGCTCACTTTCTGATTTGCAGATGGCTGGCCATCATCTTTTTGTAGACTCACATGGAGGAGAACAGAGAGAGAGGAAACAACGTCTCTTGTGTCTCTTCTTAGGTGGGCACTAATCCTATCATGAGGTCTCCTCTATCTTGACTGAACTATCAACCAAGGGCCCCATTTCCAAATACCGTAACATTGAGGATTGGATTTCAGCATACGAATTATGGGGGATAGAAACTTTCAGTCCATAGAAAAGGTAAATTTTATTATGCATATTTTATTTATCACAATTAAAAATAAAAATAAAAAATACTTGCACATATTTTCAATTGAGCTCCTCTCCTACTGACATGCCAATAATTTGGCACCCCCTTTTTAGAAACCTTTTGAAAATTGCTCCTCTTAAAGCCTACTCTGGTGAATCCAGCCCATTTTATTCTTTTAATTTTTTTTATGTAGCAGTAATTAACACATTATTATATTTATCCCTAGCTTCAAGTTATTAATTTGATAACACAATCTGACACAGGATTATACATTTTGGTTCATTAAGTGGCTCTTGTGGATAAACCCTGTGTGTTTTGATGTAGAGCTTAAATTCCTTGGGCTTCTGTCTCACAGTGCCATTCTCAGTACTATGTCTGGAGTTTATTCCACAAATATTTGTCTATTAATTAAAATAGCTGACTAGTGGAGACTTTACCAGAGGGCAACATACACATGCTAGAAGTCATGATGGCTTTGAACTTGAATTTGTTGCATTCTGCACTTTGCTTACCCTTTCTCTGTGTTTTCTACCTTGCAACAAGCACTGTGAGTTGTTGTCTTCCTACAGACTATGAAAATATCATGTCCTGTATATTATGAGTCTTCCTGCCTGGTTATTACTGAAAATCTGAAAGACCTCTATAAGTACAGTTTCCCTTCATCTGTGCAACACCAAGATCTGCTTTTAAATATGGTGTATTCCCTAATTACCAGGTGAATCAAGGATGAACTACCTATAATAAATGATGCTGTCAAGTCCACTAACTCAAGGACTACAACTGTTTCTTAAATTATGATGTGGCTACATCCTGACAAACCCATTGTAAGTTGAAAATATCATCTGTAAAAAATGTTTTTAATACACTTAACCTACAGAATTTCATAGCTCAGTCTACCTTAAACATGCTTAGAACACTTACATTAGCATACTGTTGGGCAAAATATTGAACACAAAGCCTATTTTATATTAAGGTGTTGAATATTTCATGTGATTTATTGCATACTATACTGAAAGTGAAAAACTTTCAGAAAGGTTGTATGGGTACTCCAAGTACAGTCCCTACCGAATGCATATTGCTTTCACACCATCATAAAGTCAAAAAAATCCTTAAGCCGAACTATTGTAAATTGGGAACAACTGAAGTTATCACTTATCTTAAGAAGATGCATGTAATGGGCTGTACTGGCTAGGCTATACAAAAGGGTGAGGTATCTTTCTGTTTTTACAATCTTCTAGAAGATTGCTTATGATACCCATTGTATTCTGGTTTGATGCTTATTCAATATTAAAATTGTTTTCTTTCTGTTTTTAAAAAAATAAAAATAAATAAATAAATGAACAAATACAGTGTATCTAGGCCCTCCTGGAGGAAGCTTCCCTTCAGTTATATTTGCTAGTGCCACACCTTTCCCACCTATTCCCATTAGCCTTTTCATTAACCATTTTTTGGGATCATTTTCAAACTTAATCTCAAATAATAACCCACCATCACTTAATTTTTTTTACATTTTACAAATGTTTTTGTGTTCTCCTTCCTTCCTTATCTCTTCCCTCTCAAACATCCAACTCTTCCTCTCCCTTCCAACCTCCAAACTAGATATTTACTATGAGAGAGTCATGAGATTCTTCAGTATTTCCCTGCCCCAACAATTCATTTCCAGAATCATAATGCATTTAATCATTCTAAATTTCTTTGACCTTCTTAAGCTTTTACGTAGGAACATGGAGCTCAGTTTGTTCATAGTAACGAATAGAGCATGAAAAATCCCCTTGCAGGTCAGTACAAAGAAATGGAACTCAAAAACAATCTATTTGAGGCATAATTATCTGACAATTGTTCAAACCTCTGATGGAGCAAATCAAGAGAATATGTATTACTACTCCAAAGTACATCTTTGATTTTGATAGTTTCTGCACAAGAAAAACAGTCATTTCATGCCAATATTACTTCTTACATTTTTTTTCAATTTTAGCAACCTAGACATCCCCCTAATTTCTGCCATTAATGATCATTTCAACTGATTTAGTTAGCAGAACTTTTTGTAGCTTCCTTAACTTTAGCTCACATTGGAAATGAATTATACAGGTACTGTTTTCAGCATGAGGTTGTCATTCTCCATTTTAACCTAAACATCTGTTGATTTCCAAGGTACATGCTTACCCAGAAGGCACATGGTTTGCTTTAGAAGAACTCAT
Organism: Lepilemur ruficaudatus; assembly: GCA_963574885.1. Classification (NCBI taxonomy): domain Eukaryota; kingdom Metazoa; phylum Chordata; class Mammalia; order Primates; family Lepilemuridae; genus Lepilemur; species Lepilemur ruficaudatus. The sequence goes on from CAUYRT010071480.1 coordinate 37,832, forward strand.
TACTGTAGTAGGATCCTCAGGGAAGATTTGTTTAGAAGATAATTGGTACTTTTGTGCTTAACATTTTTAATGTTTATTTTAGTGTAAAGCTGATGATTATATTTCTATGTAACATTTCCTTTCCCACAGAGAAGAGGTGAGACTGGAGGACAGAGGATTTCATTTGCTTGTTCCTCACTGTGCATTTCCAAAGCAATGCTTCAGAATAGTAGAACTTCCTCTTGGAGCAGAAATGTTGTGAATGTATTTGTCAAGGTGAGATAATGAGTGACATCTAAATTAATTTTCATTAGGACATTTGGGGACATTTTAAAGTAGTCCTGATGCACCATGAGGTTATGGTATTTTATGCTCCATTAGGAAAAGGTGGCTGCAGGATGGGGAGGAAGGCAAGTGTACTTGGCATATTTGTACTATTTTCTCATGTGCTTGGTTTGTGTAGTGTAAACATGTAAATGGTAAGGATAGTGTAGAAAACCCCATGTCTCATGGTCTAACAAGTTGACCTGAATGCCACAGGGTGGACAGGATGGAATATTCCTCAAAGGAAAACCAATGTTATCTTGGCCACTTTGCCAATAAATTGATCCTTAATTTTTGATACTCACGTGTTCAACACAAATGGCAAACATCTTTACAAATCCAAATCTTCAATGCATTAAGGTTACAAAGATTCCTGTTCAAAAAGTCCCTGGGCTACTAATGTTGCCATTTTAAATATTAGGAATTAATATTTCTCCTCTTCTAGGTATCTGATGCCCTAAAATGTTGCCCAACACCACATGAAACAAGCCTATAGCTGCTTTATATGCATCATAAGCTAACCCTTTACTTAGTGTTTTTGGGTTTCATGGGAGAATTACAACATAGTTTAAAAATGTGTGAGCTGTGAATTCATCTGTATTATTACCAAACTATAAACCGTTTTATGGCAGTTATACAAATCCAATGTGGATAGAAACTGCAAACACGTGTTTGTGTCCTCCCTCTTCCTGGCAATTAGATTCCAAGTGAAGCCTTCCCATAAAATGATAATGACCCCCCACCCACCCTGGATGAGAAAGTGGTGATTATTCTTTCAAAGTGGGGGAGGGAGGCCTTGAACTATACTCTGTGGAAACCCCTGGTGAAGGGAGAAGGGTGTGCATGGTTGAAGGTCAGGCCAGTTGGTCAATCTTTATTTAGAGAAGAGTCCAATGGCAAAAAAGTTCAAAAGTTATTTTTGAACATGTTACAGTTGTTAAAATTAATTTTTTATGTCAGGTCTCCCTATCCTTTATCCTTATTCTCTTGATCTTTGTTCCAATCAATCATCAATTAATCAATTAACAAGGGCTTTATGGCCTCCTTTTAGAAAGCCTAATTTGTGATTAGAATAGATAATGACAACATCTGTGGATCAGAACTCTTTTTCACAAGGCTACTCTCACTACTCCATAATCTCTTTTTCTCTACCTTTCCCAGTTTGATTTCTGCTTTGTTTTCTACTTTATTACCCCAGTATTCTGCTTTCATTCTAAAATTCTTTCTCCCTCCTCCTCTTCTTCTCTCCTCATCATTCCCCTTCTCTTCCTTCTCCTCCTCTTCTTATTTTAAGTGGGACCACTAAAAATAGTGAGGCAGAGATAAAACAAAATGCCTGTCCATGATAGAGCCAGAGCTATTCTCTCCTTATTTTCTGTGTCCCAATTTGTCCAACTTTTACTGGATCCTAGCTCCTCCTATGAAAAATATTCACTATGTGCATGAAATTCTTCAGAGCAAAGCGCAGAGCACAGCTCTAGCTGGGACAATCTAGGATGCTGGCACATGTCCCTTGTGATGCCTCTTGCTTTTCTAGGATTGTTTCCCCATCTCCCATTTAACATTTATCCCCTGACCTAGGAATGCCCTACTTTGTTGCTACATGTCACTGGGAAAAGTGAATTCTGAATGGTTATGAAACAGGGGTTGGCACATATTTTTCCATAAAAAGCCAGAAAGTAAATATTTTAAGCTTTGCAGGCCGTATACGGTCTCTGTTGCAATTATTCATTCTACAGTTGTAGGACAAAAGAAGCCATAAGCAATACATAAATGAATGGGCATGGCTATGTTCCAATAAAACTATATTCCTGTACACTGAAATTATAATTTCAAATAATTTTTACACATCACAAAATATTATCTTCTGTTTTTTTCCTAACCATTTAAAAGTATAAAAAATATTCTTAACCGATAGGCTAAAAAAAAAACTGGTAAGATTTAGTTTAAGGGCTATAATTTGCAGACCCCCTAATATGAATAACAAACCCTCACAGCCTAGGGATTTTATATGACTGGCATGGAGTTTAATCTACTTCTATTTCAGCACAAGTCAGGCACTCAGGCAGGTCTCTTTAAATATAATATGTCCGAAGGCTCCCTTATGATATCCAATTATCCCAAGTCATAAGTGAGGAGAGTGACGTATTCCATATTAAAAGAACTAAAAATTACTCAGGAAGTCAGCTTTACAGAGCATTGTGATCCACACATGTCACCTTTTAAATTCCCATTTGTGGGAATGACCACAGGTGGTCTGTTCCTGTGGCATGTTTTCCACCTGCAATTATCTTCATCTGAGAAGGAGCCTGGCACAGGCTGCTGCATAACTGATGTCACTCTCCGCCAAGCACGACACCTGAAGGAGGGGAAACAGCAGGACTAGAAACAATCTTGTGAGAACAAGAAAGGATTTTTACCTCCTGATGGAGGTTTTCTGTGGCCAGAACTTGCAATGACAATGACCCAAATTTAAACGGGGTGGGGGAGTTCAAAATTTGACTCTAGTGACCTCTACGATTATTTATACAATGCCTCTGCTCTTTCTCCTTCAGGAAAAACTGTCTTCTAAGAAAAATAACTTTTCCAGAGCATGCCCTTTGCAGCAATCACTGAAAACACTCTGCCTTTCACTGGGGAGTGCCTTTGATAACTTGGAAAATACAAAGGGCCTTGATAAAGGACTAGAAGGAGTTGGCTTCCTGTGAGCTTTTCACGAACTTTGCTGCTTTCAGAGCTGGAGTCCACCATCTATATCCAAGCAACGAAATGACTGCAGCATCTGAACAGCAGAAAATTGAGTAGGAACATTGAATTCTGAAGCCGAAGGACAAAGTACAGAATCAAAGGCCCTTGCTTATAAATGAGTTCTGTTCAATCTTGCTTTCCCATTTATCTTTTCTTTGTTGTTGTCAGACAATTTTCCCAACTAGATATCCATACTTGGAAGTTTTGCTTGAAGGCAATTTGATACCTAGAGAAAAAAACAACATAGAACTTGCAGAAATGGTGGATTTTCATAGAAATTAAAAGAACCATTTGTTGCAATGACTTTTAAAAACCCTGTGGCAAGGATGCTGTAATAGTACAAATAAACCCGAACTTATAAACGGATTGTGGGCCAAAAGCGTGTTTGTCAGTCAGTTGTTTGTAACTTGGAAAACGTTTATCCATAGGAACAGTGTTGTAGGTGGTAACCAGACACCAGCATTTTGTCACAATGGCTTGTGTAATCCAGTGTCATATATTTGAAATAGTGAAACGACCACTGTTAGAGTTTCTCAGACCAAAGTATATAGAAACATGCCAATGAATACTTCAGGCCATGGAATAAACATGGTGTATCTTTCTGGCATATTAATTTTGTTACAGGATTTGGGGAAATATTCATTATGAATTAAAATAAGTTGTGCATAATTTATTGAGTAAAATATAAAATTACTAAGAATTTTAAAGATAAAACAGGAGACTTCAAAAGTATCTGTGCTTATATTTTGAACTCCCTAGACTCCCTGGATATCTGAGCTCTCCTGGTAGGCAAACTGAGTTGAGATGTGTGAGAAGTAAAGCAGTTCAGTGTTGCAGATCCATGTTTACCTGTAGCACAGCAGCTTCTTGAAATAGACCTCACTGGCCCCAGCCAGCGAAATACAATGAAACTCAGCTTAATCTGAAGTGTAAATTACCATCTTGGTGGGGTAAAGAAAGAACCCAAATGGTTTGGAAATTGGAAGAGTCTGTCTCTGAGAGGTTCAGGGTGGGATTGAGCTTTGCTGGGAGACTTCCTCATTAACTTTCATAGTCAAAGGTCTTGTTCCAAGGCAGTGGATCAGAAATCCCTGTCCCCGCCCCAAGGTATTGGCTGGTCAGGAACATTTTCTGCCCAACGGGGTCAGTGTAAGACTTAGTGTTTTGGCAGGATGTATGATTTCCCAAACCCTTAAAAAATTTGCGCTGTCCGGGAATGGAAAGGAACAATTATCGTACTGTGATTGATATTCTGTGAGTATAATTAATGCTATTGGATCTCCTACTTCAGCAGAGGATGAGCTAGTCATGTAAGATGGAAAGGTAGATGATGGCGATGCCATTTAAAGAGAAAAGGGGCAGAAAAGGAGACCACGGCATTAAGAACAAACTTACCCGAGTGCAGTTTTGCTGAGGGCCAGCCATGCTCTGCTGTCAGTGGACAGATAGAAGTTGGGGGATTGGTGCCATGAAACCTTCCTAAATTGCACACACATACATACACATATGCGCATGTTTAATGGGATTTTTTCTGACTGCTGCTGGCTTTACTTTCACTTCAAATCATAGAGTCTAGGAAATGTTGTTAAGGGCAAGACATGAACAGAGGGAAAAGTAAAGGAGAAACGCTTAAGGTAAGCGTAAGAAGCCAGAGAGAGAAGTCCACTGTGGCATAGAAAGCTTTCTCTAGTCCACAGTTGTGTTAAAAAATGGCTTCCATTGTCTCCAACTATTTGAGAACAAACAAAAACTACTCCAAGAGGTATTTGAGGTGCTCTGAGCCATGCATGGAGCATAAAACAAACATTTCCCAACATTTACTCTTCTATTGCTGTGAGTGCTACACAGCATGTAATGAGAGAGACTTTGGGGTCTCCAAGAAAAATGCCTTCCTTTGGGTAGCAAATTTGCTGTCTCAATATGACCCAGTACAGCTATTGAAAGGGTGAAATGTTTGTAAGCAAGATTCACCCAAGCCAGCGTATGCTTATGTACTATTGGAACAATTATTTTTTGTTTAACTTTTTATTTTGAAATAATTTTAGATATAAAGAAAAGTTTTGAAACAACACAGAAAGTATGCATATACACTTCATTCAGCTTTCCCCGATGTTAATGTCTTACATAACCATAGTACAATTATCAAAACCAGAAAATTAACATTGGTATAATACCCAAGCTTATCTACAGACCTTTTCCAGATTTTCCCCCATGTCCTCTTCCTGTTTCACGATCCAAATCCAGGATCCCATGTTATGCTAGTTGTCATGTCTCCTTGGTCTCCTCCAATCTGCGACAGTTCCTTACTCTGTCCTTGTCTTTCATGACTCTGACACTTTTTGAGGAGTACTGGTATTTTTGTAGATTGTCCCTCTTTGAGGTTGTGCCTTTTGTGCAAGAATACTATAGAAATGATGTTGTATATTTCTCAGTGCATCATGTTGGGAGCATATGATGTCAGTATGTGTTACTTATCTATTTATATCTGGATGCATTTATTTTTTTCCCCATTCTATAGGTTTTAATATCAATATGATTAGTATTTGCTGGAATAGGTTATTTTTTTTTAACCTCATGCATCCTGAGTTCCTGAAAGTAAAAACTTACATAAGAAAAAAAGAGATTCTTTCACCTATCTAAAGATATTACATTTTAGTGCTAAGCCTAAATGAATCTTTCAGAAATACTAAAGAGAGGCTAAAAGGCATTGGCAAATATTTGGTACATTTTGGTAATACTTAATTCCAGAGAGCCTTGTTTCAAGCAAACAAATCAAAGATATGCTCAATGGCTAGAGATGAAAATTTGAAAACCAGGAAAAAGAGAATACATTCAGTTAGGAAGATGAGGAGTCCAATATGAAATCCAGAGACTTTGAATCAGAATTTGTCTAAAATGTAAAGGCACAACTTCTTTGCTTCTAATTGAATCCTTCTTCTAGTTATTTCCCGCTTACTGGGGAAAAGGGAAAGAACACAAAATCTGCAAGTGTTCTGTACGGAAGAGGAACTTCCTCCTGTGTACTATTTCAGAACCACTTTTCTGAGAAAAGCCAAAAACAAACAGTTATAAAATTTCTTAAATGTTGATCTTTTCCCTTGGGTGAGTTGTTCTTTAATGCTGGAAATTGTCTCCCTTTTCCCTGAACTCCCATGGCTCCTTTGTACTTTTCTCAAACTGTTACCACATTGAGTCCTCTGTTGTAACTCTCTGTATATGTCTAAATTTCTTGATCTTTTCTACTCAAAGATAAGCTGCTTAATTTGATGACATTAATAATTTATTCTTACTTTTTTAGGCTTGATAATGACATTGTGAATTTGCCTTTTAGGAGCCTTTGATTTTGGAAGTATACACTAAAATATTTGTGGATTTCAAGATATGATGTCTCAAATTTGTTTCAAAATCATCCTGAATGAGGGTAAGGGAAATGAATAGTTTATGTATAGGGTATAGTAGAGTTTCCTCATGACCTTGAGTCAAAAGTAACTCTTTAAAAATTGTATTTCAGTTGTACAACATGATGATTTGATATACATATATAGTGAAGTAAATACTACAGTCAAGCAAATTAACATAGCCATCATCTCAGTTAACCTTTTTTTGTGTATGTGGTAAAAGTACCTAAAATCTACTTTCTTAGCAAATTTCCAGGGTCCTTATGCTATACCTTAGATCTCTAGACTTATTTATCCTACATGACTGCAACTTTGTGCCCTTTGACCTACATCTTCCTATTCCACCCCCACCTCTCACCCCTGGTAACCACTGTTCTATTCTCTGTTTCTGTGGACTGAAGCTTTTATTTTTTTAGATTTCACATATACGTGAAATCATGCCATATTTTTTTTTCCTGTATCTGGCTTATTTAACCCAGTGTAATGGTCTCCGCTTCCATCCATGTTGTCACAAATGGTGATATTACCTTTTTTAACACATTGAATGCCATGTGAGTTGTATTTAACTCAGGCTAATTTTGAGCCCGAGGCTCTGTGACGCAAAACCCCGCAGTTGGCTTGTGAAAATCTTACTTGTTGATGTTCTTATTGTTACAATTAATATTGACAATTTAATTCTAAAAAGGTGGATTGTGTTGCATATAACTGACACACAGAAAACAATAAAACAATAACAAATTAGAAAGGATCGTTTTGTTTCAGTACATCACTGTGGCCCCAGGGAAAATTTTTTTTCTAATGTGGCAGTCAATATGTTAAGGCTAAAAAATATTAATTCACATATGTATGTATGTATTTTAAAATATCTTTATCCATTCATCCATCAACACTTAGGTTGTTTCCATATTTTAACTATTGTTAATAATGCTGGAATGAACATGGGGTGCAGATATCTTTATGAGGTGGTGATTTCACTTCCTTTGCGTATATACCCAGAAGATGAATTGCTGGGTAATATGGTGGTTCAATTTTTAATTTTCTTAGTAACCCCCATATTGTTTTCCACAATGACTGCACCAATTTACATTCCCACCAACAGTGGGGAAGAGTTTCCTTTTCTCTATACCTTACTAACCCTTTTTACTCCTTTTTGATAATAGTCATTCTAACAGGTGTGAAGTTTTTGTGGTTTTTATTTGCATTTCCTTGATGACTAGCAATGTTGAGCATCTTTTTATATACCTCTTAGCCATTTTTATCTTCTTTGGAGAAATGTTTATTCAGGTCTTTGCCTACTTTTAAATCTGGTTATTTATTTTTTTGGCTATTGAGTTACATGAGTTCTGTATATATTTTGGATACTAATCTCTTATCTGACTTGTGGTTTACAAATATTTCCTCCCAATCAAAAAAAAGAAAAGAAAAGAAAAGAAAAGAATCCCATTTATGATGACATCAAAAAGAATAAAATACTTAGGAATAATTTTAACTAAAGACATGAAAAATCTTTACACTAAAAATTATAAAACATTTGTGAAAGAAATTTAAGAAGACACAAATACATGGAAAGATATCCTGTGTTCATGGACTGGAAGAATTAATATTATTAAAGTGCCCACACTACCCAAAGTAATTACAGAGTCAACGCATTCCCTATCAAAATTCCAATGGCATTTTTCCACAGAAAGAAAAAAAATAATTCTAAAATTTGTATGGAACAACGAAAGACCCCAACTAGCCAAAACAATATTGAGAAAGAAAAACACAGTTGGAAGCATCCACTTTCTGATCTCAAATTATACTACAAAGCAATAGTAATCAAAACACTATGTTACTGGCATAAAAACAGACACATAAACCAATGGAACAGAATAGAAAGATGAGACATAAACCCAGGCATATATGGTCAACAAATTTTCAGCTTTATATGAGGCTGCCAAGAACATAAAATGGAGAAAGGACAGTCTCTTTAATAAATGGTGTTGAAAAAACTGGATATCTACATGCAAAAGAATGAAATGGGAACTTTTTCTTATGCCACACACAAAAGTGAATTAAAAATGGATTCAAGACTTAAATATAAGACATGAAACTGTAAAACTCTTAAAAGAAAACATAGAGAAAATCTCCATGATATTGGCCTTGGCAAGGATTTTGTGGATGTCTCAACCAAATCACAGAAAGCAAAAGCAAAAATAAGCAAGTGGGACTATATCAAACTAAAAATCTTCTGCAAAAGAACCAACCAACAAAATTAAAAGACAGCCAACAGATTGGGACAAAAAGAGCTTCTTAAATAATACTTAAAAAACATAAACCATAAATAAAAAGATTGATAACTTTCATTAAAGTCAAGGTTTTCTGTTAGAAAGTGGTGGAACATGGTCAAAAGCATATACAGATGTTGGAATAAGAAAACACAAGTATATTTGCAATGTAAAATATCAAAATGAGTGTGGGATTTATATCTAGAATATACAATCTTCAAATCAACAACAACAAAAATGATAGCTACTCCAAAGAAGAAAAATGAATAAAGGAATTTATAAAAGAGGAACTTCTCAGACAAACAGGCATATTAGAAAATGCTCAATTTTATTATAGTCTAAGAAATACAAATAAAACAATAGTTATAACTTTATTAAAGCAGTATAATTTTGAAAACTCTTTACTGTCAAGTGTTTTTAGGGAATATGAGCTCTCACCGCCTCATGTAGGCTCCTCATGTAAGCTGGAGTGGCTGTTTTAAAGAGCAGACAGGCAGAACTTAGTCACATTAAGTGTGTGAGTATCTTATGATCCATTCTAGAGTCTATGCTATTGCAATTATATCCCAAAGAAAACCTGATATAGGCTTATAAGGATGTCATTGCAACATTATTTTTGAAAGGGGGGTTTTGTACTCTCAAATGATCTTATAGGTGAGACCAAATATTCAAAGAACAGGTATTATATTTATACAAAAGGGCTTTAGAGAATAGAAAAGAAGAAATTCTCTGCTATTTATTTTATGAAACTAGGATAGCAGCAGTTTTTTACATCCCAAACTTTGCCTTACCTTAAAAGCTCTTGGAGAGCTTTTATGTATTTTTCCAACTTCTTCTTTTTGATTTCTTTAACTTTTCAAATATTTTGTTTACATTTTTTAAAAAGACTTTATTTTTTTAAAGCAGTTTTAGGTTTATAGCAAAATTGAGAGACAGGTACTGAGATTTTCCATATACCCCTTTCCCCTACGCATGCATAGACTCTCCAATTATCAAAATCCCCCACCAGAGTGATATATTTATTACAGTCTAGAAAACACATCATAACAGACCCTTCATAGTTTCTCTTAGGTGAGCCTTGGTGTTGTACATTCTACAGGTTTGGACAAATATATAATGACATATATCCATCATTATAGTATCACACAGAGTATTTTCACTGCCTTAAAAATCCTATGTGCTTTGTCTATTTATCCCATCATCAACCCAAAACCCTATCAACCACTGATCTTTTTATGTCTTCACAGTTTTGTGTTTTCCAGAATGTCATGTAGTTGGAATCATACAGTATGTAGCCATGGATTGTTTCACTTAGTTATATGCATTTAAGCTTCCTTTATGTTTTTTCATGATTTGTTAGATCGTTCCTATTAGAGCTGAATAATGTTCCATTGTCTGGATTACCACAGTTTATTTATTCATTTACCTACTGAAGGACATAATGTTGCTTCCAAGTTTTGGCAATTATAAATAAAGCTGCTATCAGCATCCATGCGCAGGTTTTTATGTGGATAAGTTTTAAACTCCTTCCAATAATACAAAGGATTATTATAGGAACATAAGTAAGAATATATTTAGTTTTGTAAAAATTCGTCAAAATGTCTTCCAAAGAGGCCACCATTTTGTATTCCCACTGGTAACAAATGAGATTTCCTGTTTTTCCACACCCTTGTCAGCATTTAGTGTTGTCAGTATTCTGGATTAATTTGCATTTCCCTGTGGAACACCTTTACATAAGCTTATTTACTACCTATGTCTTCTTTGGTGAGGTGTTTTGTGGCTTTTGGTCCATTTTTGAATTAGGTTCTTTTTCTATTGTTGAGCTTTAAGAGTTCTTTGTATATTTTGGATAACAGTTCTCTATCAATGTGCCTATTGCAAATATTTTCCTCCAGTCTATGGCTTGTCTTCTCATTCTCTTGGCAGTTTCTTTCACAGATAAGTTTTTAATTTTAATGGAGTCCAGCTTGTCAACTATTTCTTTCATGGACCATGCTGTTGGTGTCATATCTAAAAAGTCATCACCGTATCTAACGTCATCTAGGTTTCCTCCTGTGTTATATTCTAGGAGTTATACATTTGCATTTTACATTTAAGTCTATAATCCATTTTGAATTAACTTTTATGAAAGATATATGGCCTGTGTCTAGATTCATTTTTTTCTGCATGTGGACATCCACTTATTCCAGCACTATTTGTTGAAAGGCTATCTTTGCTCCACTGTATTATCTTTGCTTCTTTGTTAAAAATAAGTTGATTATATGTACATGTGTCTATTTCTGGGATTTCTGTTATGTTTCATTGATCTATGTGTATATACTTTCACCAATACCAAACTGTCTTATTACTGCAGCTGTATAATAAGTGATGATTTCAGATATTGTCAGGCCTTCAACTTTGTTCTTCTCCTTCAATATTATTTTTATTTTTATGTTTTGTTGATACAAATACTTGTCTTTGTAGAGGACAGGTGATATTTTGTTACATGCATAGACTGTGTAATGATTAAGTCAGAGTATTTGGGATGTCAATTGCTTCAAACATTTATCATTTCTATGTGTTGGGAACATTTCAAGCCTTGTCTTCTAGCTATTTTGAAATATGCAATACATTGTTGTTAAATAATAGTCATCATTCTCTGCTATCGAACATTAGAATGTATTCCTTCTATGGAGCTGTCTATTTGTATTCATTATCAACCTTTTTTTAATGCCCTCCCCATAAGCCTTCCCAGTCTTTGATATCTCTCAACCTATTCTCTATATTCATGAGATCAACTTTATTAGATTCCATGTATGAGTGAGAATATGTGGTATTTGTCTTTCTGTGCCTGGCTTATTTCACTTAACATAACATAATGACCTCCAGTTCCATCCATGCTGCTGCAAATGACATGATTTCATTTTTTGTGGCTGAATAGCATTCCATTGCATATTTATACCACATTTTATTGATTGATTGACTGATTGAGTCTCACTCTGTTGCCCAGGCTAGAGTGATGTGGCATCAGCCTAGCTCACAGCAACCTCAAACTCCTGGGATCAAGTGATCCTCCTGTCTCACCTTCCTGAGTAACTGGGACTACAGGCACATGCCACCGTGGCTGGCTAATTTTTTCTATTTTTAGTACAGACAGGGTCTTGCTTTTGCTTAGGCTGGTCTCAAACTCCTGAACTCAAGCAATCCTCCTGCCTTGGCCTCCCAGAGTGTTAGGATTAAGAGACATGAGCCACCATACCAGGCCACCACATTTTCCTTATACATTCATCTGTTGATGGGCACTTAGGTTGATTTTATGTGTTTTTATTTTATTTTATTTTAATTGACAAATAATAGTTGTACATATTCATGGAGTACCTAGTGATGTTTCAATGTATATAATGTATAGTGATCAGATCAGGGTAATTAGCAGGTACATCATCTCAAACATTTCTTTGTGTTGAGAACATTCAATTCAATAGCCTACTTCTAGCTATCTGAAACTATATAATATATTATTGTTAACTATAGTCATTCTATAGTGGTATAGAGCACTAGAATTTATTCCTCCTATCTAGCTTGAATTTTGTATTTTTTCCCCATTTATATCTTTGCTATTTTGAATAGTGCTGGAATAAAAATAGGAGTGTAGATATCCCCTTTTATATTTCTTTTCCTTTGGATAAATACCTGGTAGTAGGATTGCCAGATCATATGGAAGTTATTTTTGTTTTTTTGAGAAATCTCTGTACTGTTTTCTATAGTAGCTGTACTTATCTGATATAAGTGTAGCTACTTCTTCTTGCTTTTAATTTTTGTTTGGATGGATTATCTTTTTTGATTCCTTTACTTTAAGTCTACATGTGTCCTTATAAGTGAGATGAATTTCTTGTAGGCAACATAGAGTAAAGTCATTTTTTTAAATACACTCAGCCATTCTATATCCTTTAAGTGGAAAGTTTAATTCATTTACATTCAAGGTTATTAGTGATAAGTGAGAGGCTTATTCCTGTCATTTTATTAATTTATTTCAGGTTGTTTTGTGTAACCACAATGGGGTCTTTGCCAATTGCTCACACAGCAGTCCTGGAGGCAGCAGGCATCCCTGGTAGTGGCTCATCAATTATAACAGATTGTACAATTGCAGGATGTAAATAATAGAGGAAAGCGGGGATGAAGCACTGTATGGGAACTCTATACTTTCTGCTCAATTTTTCTGTAAACCTAAAACTGCTAAAAAAAATCCCTAAACTATTTTTTATGTATATATATATCTACATACATATATATATATATATACACACACACATATATATGTATTACAAATTCTGTCTTTTTTCCACTGCTCTGATGCATGGGACTATTTTTGAGTGCCTATTCTGTTCCATTAATCTTTTTTCTATAGCTCATCAACAAACTTTTTTTTGGTTATCATAGCTTTGTAATGCAGCTTTTTGTCTAGTAACTCAAGTCCTTCCATTTTTTTTTAAATTTTAAAAGGTGTTTTGGTTAGTTTTGGTCTTTTGCTTTATCGTATATATTTTTTGAAACAACTTGTGAAATCACACACACACACACACACACACGTGCACAAAAGTGATTGGTATTTGGATTGAGATTGCATTGAATTTATAAACCTATTGGGGTAAAATTTATCTTTATATTATTGAATCTTCTTATTCATGAATAAAATATATTTCCCAATTTATTTAATTCTACTTTAATATTTTTATAGGAAAAGAAAGAAAAATTTTATAATTTCCCCTGTAAAAGTCTGGCATATCTTTTAGTATGTTTATTCCAAGCACTTTATATTTGTTGGTGTACTTACAAATGGTATCTTTTTAAAGGTTTCATTTTCTGTTGCATAAAATAGTTTATTTTGTATATTGATTTTTTTCTTCTAGGACTTTGCTCAACTCTAGTTTTAATTTCTTTGGATTTTCTATTGACATCATCATATCATCTGTGAATAGAGACAGTTTTGTTTCTTCCTTTCCAATCTGTTTACTTTTAAAATTTTTTATTGCATAGTGCTCACTAGACTTGCCAGTGCAATGTTGGATAGAAGTAGTGATAACATGCATTCTTTTCTCATTCCTGATTGCAAAGAAAAAAATTCAAATTTTTTACCACTAAGTATAATGCTTATTATAATTTTTTTTTCTTTTGCCAATACCATTTGTCAGATTAAAAAAGTTCACTTATAAATCCAATTTACTAAGAATTTTTTTCCTTTCACATTGTTGAGTTTTATCAAACTATTGTGCTGCATTTCCACCTCTAGACAGAAAGATGAGAAGCTGAAAACTATAGTTATTATTCAGTATAGCCATTTGCCTAGCTAAATATCAGGAATATAATACTCCAGTGGAAAGAGACATGACTCTCTGTTGCAATCTCCAATATGTAGTGCCCTTTACTGTCTAGAGGTTTTGTTATTATTATTATTACTGGTAGCCCTTAGATGTAAAACTACTCTGATTTTCTAAGGAACAGAATATATTTGCTCCATAGTGTGGGTCCCAAATCCTAAAATCCTAAGGACAAGTCTCCCTGAAGACTTTGATGGGACCTGAAGTGAGCCCTATGTCACAGAAGGAACTTGCCAGAGCTACAAAATTCCTTGAATCCTGGGTGTATGGTGGGCTTGTGGACAATGGGGATTCCACTGTGGACTCTCCTCTTCCTCTTCTCAGATTTTCATCTGTCTTGTCTTCTGTTGAAATTTTAACTGAATTTGATTTTCATTTCTGAAGCTCATTTTCATAGTTCTTGGGTTATTCAGAGAAAATTCATAATCTCAATAAATGGCTAATGGAATCAAATTTTAATAAAGGTGGTTAAATTTTAATATAAATGGCAGCAGTGGCTCTCTTAAAAGGTAAGTGCTCATCCTTATTTGACCCTTTTCCCTTCAAAGTTAGTAAAGCAGAATCATGATGTTTTGAAAAGAACACTGACCTTGTTACCAGGAAATCGTGCATGTAGCCTGTGGCAAAGGATAGAGAAAAGCTCTCTGGCCTCAAAGGGCTCAGATCCAATCCTTTACACTGGTCTTCTTATCACAGGCCTCTAATCACCCTGAGCTTACCTGGACTAACCTGGTACATTGGTAACATGATGATCTACATTTATAGAAAAAGATATTGAAACAGAAATTCGTAGGTATTTTAAGGACTTAAAAGTATGGATTTATCTAAAGTCTCAGAGTCAAACAACTTTTAATGGAACTTTGTTCTCTATTTTATTTATAATACTATGCCTTAGTTTTAATGGTTTAAAATTTTAAATGCCTTTGATTTTAGAGATTTAAAAAGGAAAAGGGACATTTTTTTGTGTTGTGAGCTCAAGAGACCTTAATATTTTTATCTTTAAACTATTGCTTCCCTAGCAAAATTATCCTCTTCTTTATGTTGGCACCAGTAATAATTTTTACTAAAGCTGTTTGTGAGCTCACTGGCAGATATGTGCTTTTTTCCTTCAGTGATTTGGTTTTTTGAAAATACTAAGCAGGTACTTCATCAGTGTGCTAGTTTTCTGTTGAATCTGTAGACAAGAAGAAAATATATTGATCATTATTCTCCTTGACTTAGGGATTTCACAACCAGCAAATACCTATTATTATTATTATTTTTTCAGATTTAGGTACTTTTCTGGGTGGATTCAGAGAGCTAGGTCTGAGGAAAACCCTTTCTAAACAGAGATAGATAGATAGGGTGAGGATTATAATAATTTTTTGACAAGGAATCATATTCATGGAGTCAACAAATTGATACATGTGCATATACCAGAGATGGGGAGATTTTTTTTACAGCAGACAACTTAACTGTAGAGATCTTTATTTTCCAGTCGATTAATTAGTGATCTTTGAATATTGATGCAGGTTGAAATAGAAGACTGGTTTGTATAATGTATATTGACTTCAAAACATTTTTAGAATTCAGATATATTTTTTGTCAATATCTTACTATTAGAGTTTCATGTTGTACATGCCTTTCTTATTTTACCTAAAAGTAAAATTTAAAAAATCTTATTAGTTATATACTCTAATTTTCTGGTTAAGTGAAGTTGTACAGTATACAATTTCTTACCATTTAGGTTCTGACTATTGAGATAAAGGGCAAAGAAATAAAATGAAAAATTGAATCAATTCCTTTTTTGAACTATTATTCAATTTAAAGCTTTTTCAATTTAAATTTTTTTAGTGTTCTGGTCTGAATTAAAAATTGTGGATGACCACATTATAGAATTTTGTATTCATTCATCACTTTAATCACAATATTGACTGTCTTCTATGTGCCTGGCAGTGCTAGGTTCTGCATGTACAATGGCCAAAAAAATAAATAAAGAAACAAGGTGCTCCCTGCCTTTATAGAACTTACCATCTTTAAGTTCAGCAATACATGTAAGTTGTTTTTGCTCTTGAGATTTGGTGCAAAAATAAGTGTTGAATTTGTTACATTTATAAAGCCAGATCATTATATTAGAAATGTACTATCTGCAGGCTTGAAGGATAAAGATGAGTTTTTATGCTAGGGTGGTATAAGATGAAAGCAATTAAGTTATAGTTTCATGATGAAATTCTTATTCCTTTGAGGAGAGCAAAAGGCAGCTCAGAGCCTCCAAATTCCAGGAGTATGTGTATTCCTTGGGAAAGCATTGTTCTTTGTGGGTATTTCCTTAAATAATAAAGATGTCAAAAAAAAAAAAAAAACCCCAACAGTAGATAAAGGAAAGAAGACATGGAAATAAAGAGAAAAATGTACAAATAAAAGAATGGATGAAAAGAAAGGAAAATTCCAGCTAGAAGAAAAAGATGAGAAAAGGAAGGGAATGGGAGGGTAGTGGCAGAGAAGAGAGAGAAAGGAAGGAGTTTGGGAAGAAAAGAAGATTCAGAAATGACCAGCGATTTTCTAAGACACAAGGAGAGAAATTTGTCATTAAAAGGGAATTTTTTTTCTTGAAAAGAAACAAGGCACACAGCCATTCTTCCTTCATCTCCCCACCCAGCTCCATCCCCATTCTTGCTTGAGGCATTTTCCAGAGGAGCTTAGGTTGCATCCCTAGGGTCACTTACTTGGCTTTTCTCCAAAGCATCTTACTGAAGGCTTCTATCTTTCTCCTTAATGAACTGCAGAAATTCTGGCTTTTTAAGTCTTTGGTGAGAAAAGCATATCTGAACTAATTCTGAAAGGGATCTAATTAATTAAAATAAAAGCAGCCTTTTGAATTGTGGCTTCATTAAAATAATCTGTTTCTTTGTTTCAATAGTTTTTCTTTGAATTTCTTCTATAAGGGGAGACGCAAAAAAATCATTTATCATGATTAAGTGAGATTAATCCTAGTAATGCAAAGATGATTCAATATATGTAAATCAATAAATGTGATATAGCCAAATGTGGTGGCTCACATCTGTAATCCCAGCATTTTGGGAGGACAAGGTGGAAGGATTGCTTGAGGCCAGGAGTTCAAGAACAGTCTGGGCAACATAGTGAGACCCTAGCTCTAAAAAAATAAAAATAAAAATTAGCTGAGTGTGGCGGCACATACCTATAATCTGGCTCCTCAAAAGGATAAGGCATGAGGATTGTTTGAGCCCAGGAGTTTGTGGCTGCAATGAGCTATGATCACACCAAAGCACTCCAGCCTGGGTGACAGAGTGAGACCCTGTCTCAAAAAAAAAAAAAAATGATATACCATATTAACAAAATGAAGAACAAAAACCACACGATATCTCAATAGATGGAGAAAAAGCATTTGGCAAAATTCAACATCTGTTTATGATAAAACTTCTCAACAAAATAGGTATAGAAAACTCTAAAGACTCCACCAAAAAACATAGAACTGACAAATTCAGTAAAGTTGCTGGTTACAAAATCAACAAACAAAAATCAGTAGCATTTATACATGCTAACAATTAACTACCTGAAAAAGATATTAAGAAAATAATCATATTTATAGTGGCATCAAACAAAATAAAATACTTAGGAATAAATTTACCAAGGAAGTGAAAGATCTATACACTGAAAACTATAAAACATTCTTGATATCCCATGTTTATGGATTGGAAAAATTAATATTATTTAAGTGATAAAACTACCCAATGGGATCCACAGATTCAATGCAATCACTATCAAAATTACAATGTCATTTTTCACAAAAATAGAAAAAACAATTCTAAAATTTGATAGAACCACAAAAGACTCTGAATAGCCAAAGCAATTTTGAACAAAAAGAACAAAGCTAGAGATGTCATACTCCCTGATTACAGAATATAATGCTATTTTAATCAAAACAGTATGGTCCTGGCATAAAAACACACACTGACCAATGGAAGAGGATGGAAACCCCCAAAATAAACCCAAATATTTATGGTCAAAGGTGCCAAGAACACACAGTGGGGAAAGGACAGTCTCTTCAATAAATGATGTTGGGAAAACTGGATATCCACATGCAAAAGAATGAAATTGGACTCTTATCCCACACAATTTAACTCAAAATGTGTAAAATATTTAAATATTAAATGTAAGACCTGAAACTATAAAGCTACTAAAAGAAAACATAGGGGAAAATCTCCATGACATTGATCTGGGCAATGGTTTCTTAGATAGAACTCCAAAAGCACAGACAACAAAAGCAAACATAGAACAATGGGGTTGCATTTAACTAAAAAGCTTCTGCACAGCAAAGAAAATAATTAACAGAGGAAAGAAACAATCTAAACTGGGAAAAAATATTTTCACCCATACATCTGATGAAGAGCTAATATCAAAAATATATAAGAAACTCAAACAACTCAATAGCAAGAAAACAAATAACCCGATTAAAAAATGTGCAAAGGATGTGAATGGACATTTTCCAAAAGAAGAGATATGAATGGCCAACAGATATATGAAAAACTACTCAACATCTCTAATCATCAGAGAAATACACATTAAAGCCACAGTGAAATATCACTTCACACTTGTTAAAATTATTATCAAAAAGACAAATGATAACAAGTGTTGGTGAGGATGTGAAGAAAAGAGAACCCTTGTTAACTGTTGGTGGGAATTTAAATTAGTACAGCCATTTTTTTTCCCTCAAAACCAAAAAATGTTTTGGGTTGGCGTATGGAGGTTCCTGAAAAACCTAAAAAGAGAATTACCATACAATCCAACATTACCAATTCTGGGTATATACCCAAAGGAATTAAAATTGGTATGTCAAAGAGATATCTGCATTTCCATGTTTATTTCAGCATTATTTACAATATCCAAAATATGGAAGCAACCTAACTGTCCATCAGTGGATGAATACATAAAGAAAATTTTGTGTACATACACAATGGAATACTACACAGCCTTAAAAAAGAAGAAAATTCTGCCATTCATCACAACGTGGTTGGAAGCGGGGACATTGTGCTAAGTAAAATATGCCAGGCACAAAAGGACAATTACTGGATAATCTTGCTTATGTATGGAGTCTAAAAAAGTTGATCTAACCAAGGTTAGAACAACCATAAACACACAAATGCTGCTCTGCACCCAATGTGAAGAACATTGGTGTAGCTTCCTCACCTTCCACTTCCAGACATCTGTATTTGTACCTATCCTTAATTACTCAAGTCTCTACCATTTATTGAGTGCGTGCTAAGGTGAGTACTGAGGTGTCTCCTTTCTACACTGGCCTTTGCTGTGGTGTAACTCCTCTTCCTGTGTGGACATTGGGTCCTCTTCCTGTGTGGGTGATGTGCTCTGATATCTGCTGAATGTATTTAGTCTCGCTTGGTTTTCAGACATTGTGTACTGGCATTAGTGACTAATATTGATGGCTTCTGCCATTGTCTGTGGTCACAGGGTCACTCAGTGTCACACTTCTACTGACACATGAATCCTAACTCATTCCCAGCTAGCTTTTTGGATACTCTGCCATACCACATGAGGCCTATCTAAGTAGATCTCTTTCTCTGTCATTGGTACTCTGCCCCTTACGTGCTGTAAGGGGACTTGAAGGTTTACTCCTAGGTTTGCACTCTCCCAGTCTAGATGCAAGGCTGAAATCCTCTCTACTGTTAGGTTTACACTAATCCCATCAGAGTTTCTGTGGTGATAATAAAAATGTGCCTTCCAGGTGCAGTGGCTCATGCCTGTAATCCTAGCACTTTGGGAGGCCGAGGTGGGAGGATTGCTTGAGCTCAGGAGCTCTAGACCACCCTGAGCAAGAGCAAGAGCAAGACTCTGTCTCTACTAAAAATAGAAAAATTATTTGGGCATCGTGGTGCTTGCCTATAGCCCCAGCTGCTGGGGAGGCTGAGACAGGAGGATTGTTTGAGCCCAGGAGTTTGAGGTTGTAGTGAGCTTTAATGACGACACTGCACTCTAGCCCAGGGCAACAGAAAAAGACTGTGTTTAAAAAAAAAAAAAAAGTGCCTTTCAGATCTCTGACTGAGGTATGCAATGACCAACAACTCTAGCTGCCATGTTCAGAAATGCATCCCTGTGATTGAGTGAAGCCACACTTCCCGGGGACAGTTCTCAGTCAATGAATGATCATGGCAGGAATACTGAGGTCTGAAAACCTCCTGGGAGACATGGGGCTCATCTGATGGGTGATTTTGGCTCTAGGACTTCCTGCAGGTTTTGCCAGATCTTTTTAGAATTGTACTGCAGTCCATGTTCTCCTCCCCTCCTTCTTCCTTCCTCCCTCTTTTTCCTCCTTCCTTCTTTCCTTTCCTCTCTCCTTCACAGAATTCTGACCTTCATCATGGTCTGACAGCTCTCCTGCTTTCCTCTTGATTTCCCCTCACTAGTGTTTCCCCTAAAAAAATCCCTTTCACATCTAATTCCATTTTGGCATTTGTTTCCTAGAAAATCTGGACTAAAACAATTTGGAAAAACTAAAAGTTTAATGCTTCTGCCTTATTTCTTTGGGCTGCTCTCTCTAGGATCTACATCTTAGCCATATCTTTCTCAATTCCCCTCTTCTTGCTTTCTAATTAAGTTTTATTTTGGGCAAAAGAATGGTTAACATTATCATTCTATAAACACTTCAATTATATTGTTTATTTTTGAAAGTATAATCTAGCTTCTAGCTTTCTTCTTACCTTGGAAAGTTAAGCTCTGGAATTTCAGAACACAAAATCCCCAAACCAAGTAATAAACAAAAATCCGTTTCTTCCCACAAAGCCTGGCTCTTACTTTTGTTTCCATACCATGTGTTCAACAATAGTCCATTCAGAAATTCAGTTTATACTTTGGTTTTAGATGTGTTCACCCTCCTTTTGTAGGCAATGCAATGAGGAAAGCTATTACTGATAATTAAAGGATGGAAGAAGTATAAAATAATTGTGGGAGAAGAACTTAAAAGGAATAGAAAACAATGTCATTTGGAATCAAAATCGCTAAAGTATCACTTAATATCATTTAGCATCAAAAGATTTTTATTATCATCTGAGCACCCTTCCCTTCTCATGATTTAGGATCCAGAGAGAGGAATTGAGAGTTATGTGCCAGGTCTAATTCAGTTACAGGAAGAGACTACATCTGTTTTGGTTTTTTTCCCCTCACTTTATATCTCACTGATAGATTCCCTTTTGGGTGTATCAGCCCAGCATTTCAAAACTTCCTGTGCACCGTGGACTAACACAAACCCTACATGAGAATTGGAGCAAGTCAGCTCAATGCCACGACTTTGATCCTGGAAGGGAAATCATGTGTGTATGTAGAGAGGAGCCCCATTTTGATTTCAGAAGAGTGGCCCTATTAATATTCAATTTGAAAGTGTACTGCAGAATGGTTTAATTCCCCAAGGAATAATCAACAGAAGTAAGAAGAGTGTGTGTCTATGGTAGAGGGGAAGGGCAGTGTCATGAAAAATTAAGGCTTCTACCTTGGACTGTGAAATTTGAAAAGAATCAGCTTTCTTTAAGAGATAGGGTTGCTTTCAGTGAGATTAGCTCAAAATGCAGGAAAAGAGAACTTCTAGGGGGACTCTTCCATGATAACCATTAAGAGTTTTAAGCAGTAAGTGCCCTTCTTTTTAGGTTTTTTTTAATGGGAAAATGGAACTTTGACAGTTTTATCATAAAGAGAATGGTTGGCTGAACAGGAGCTAATGGGGGTTCAAAGGGCTCTGAAAGTCAGAGGGAAACCAGAGACTGGAGCCCCGGTCCTGGGTCAGGCCAGGCATGGCTGGGGTCTACTCTCCTCGTAGGCGAAACCCAGGAACTGAGCAGTGACTTGTTCATTCCCAGCCAGTGAAGGCTGGTGGAGTCACACTGACCCACAGAGACACTCCCGGGCTCCTGAGGCTGGTATCTCTGAGGGATTGGGGATGGAGTGGCAGGTGTGAGAATCACCGAAGAAGGAGCAGCAAGGGCCTTCAGTGGAGGGTGGTGAACGTTTCATCCAGTATCCAGGCCCTGCCGCAAGACCTCAGTGAGCTCAGCCATGATATAACAGATGCTGGAAAGAGATGTAGTTCCACCTGCTTAGAAGAGAAGGAATTAACAGATGGGAATAAACATCCTTTGTGGTGGCTTATGGGCCAAATATAATAGAAGGGAAAATTTATAGAGTACATTTTGTTATTAAACCACGTTTCCCCATTCATTCTTTTTTTACATTTCTCCCACCATTTAACAGTGGTGAAGATTTTTCATTGTCATGACCATCAGGGTAGAAATGTCACAGAAAACATAAAACCTAAATTCATATATTTGGATTGTTATAATCACCTGTAACCTATAGCAGAAGCAAAAGTTTTGAAGGCCCCGACTTTAGTTGCAAAAGCTAAGCATTTAAGAGAGAACATTATTTACCTATTATACACACACATATTGATTTGGAAGATTTTGTTTATTTTTTATTGTGGTAAATATACATAAATAAAATTTATAATTTTAACCATTTTTTATTGTACAATTTGGTGGCACTAAGTTTGTTCACATTATTGTGCAACCATCACCACCATCCATCTCCAGAACTTTTTTCATCTTCCCAAACAGAAACTCCATTCCATTAAACAATTCTCCATTGCCCCTAGCCCCCTGCCCTGGCAACAACTATTCTACTTTCTGTCACCATAATTTATGTCTGTTTATATTCATCTTTCTATTTATGAAATTATTTGTAATTTCAAAAGCTTGTTTTTAATATTAAAAGCTATAGCTTGATACAGAGATATAGAGTACAAAGTTTATAACATGAACCACAATGTCTGCAAGAATTCCTCTGTTGTAGAGAGAATGTTCCCACTATTGTGAGAGGAGGTGATGGTTCTTTTCTGGATCAGGAAGAGGAGCTTATAAAGGAGAACAAGAGAGTTCTATATGCCAGTGTTGGTCTCTGCCTCCTGTTTCTATCCTCTCCAGGGCTGGAAACACTGGTTTGGGGTGTTGCGGGGGTTGGGGGTGGGACTTACATAGAGGTGGGTGAGTATATGATAGAACTCTCTGGATATGTTTTAACCTCTCAAAGCTGATAAATCTTATGTGTATTTTACATCTAAATCTATAGGAGATAAGGTTAAAGGGTTAAGTATGTCTCTCTCTAGGTCTCTTTAAAAAGAGGAAGAAACTCTAAAAAGAATTGTAGCTAATATCACTAATAGCTTTGAGCAGGATAAGTCTTTGTTGTGGGGGACTGTCTTGGGCATTGTGGAACTGTAGTGCCCCCTCCCCGAAGTTGTTACAACCAAAAATGTCTACAAACCTAGGCAAATATACCCTGAAGAAGGAAATCACCACAGGAAAGACCCACTGCCCTTACAGTAAACTAGAGTTGATTAGATCATTCCTTTTCATGCTGTGGAGACCAGGATGTCACAAGAAGGGAAAGCCATTGAGAATGGAGAAAGGACACTAAAGTGGGGGCAGGGAGGTGACCAGCTTCTTATCTCATCATTTTGTACTAGGCTGAGTCTTTGTTGAGGTTTTAGATTTGTATTGGAATTTTTTTTAAAGCAAGATGCCAAATCTAGGTAATAAATTCACCTCCCTGGGAGCTTATCTAAATATAGGGAAAGGAGAATTTTCCCAAACAACAGGAAATAAAAAATGTAACACATGTGTCTAGTGGACTAGGGTTGGACAAGTTTTGGAGAGGGCAGTGAACAAGCTAGTTTTACTTAACGTGCTCATTAATGAGCTGCTGAAAAACTGGGAAATAACAGTCCTATAGCAAAATCTGCAGCTAGACCAGCAAGCAGCTTGAGCTCCAGACATACATGAGAGTGTCTTAGGCAGAACATAAAAAATCGAAATTTATTTGGCAAAATATTAGCTAACGCATTTGGAAAAAAAGTACACACCACAGATATTCTGATGGGAAAATACATCTGGTGAGTAGTGTTGCCAAAAAAGTCCATGCACAGAATGAATTCTGCAATCTGATACCCAAATAAGAAAGGCCAAAACAATTTTGAGTTGTGGGAGTCCTAGGAAAACAATAGCTTCATTTGCTGTGCTCCTGAAACTCTGGGTGGTAAATATATCCAGGTGAGGTCACACCTGCAATTTCTCATTTATTTTGGCTTATTCCAGTTTTGGATAGACATAAATTATTTGGCAAACATTCAAGAGTGAGCAATGATGAAAGTGGGGAAAGAGATGATTGGAGAAGACAGAAGGTAGGGGAGACAGAATATTACCAGTACCTTCCCCAAGTGCCAAGAGTAAATACCATGTCAAATGAACCCATTGTTAGAGATTGATTTTTGGTGGAATCATTAAAAGTGACTCATACTCTAGCAAGTGGGATGGCCATGAACAATGTACTATTGTAATTTGCAGCAGACCCAAGCTGAAAGTAGTCTTATTAAGACTGAGATTTGTAAGAAATGCTGCTTATTCAGTTTTATTTATTTGGGGCACCAGAATTAATTATAATAGGTAAGATTCCAAATATTCCCAGGCACTATATACTACATATCATTACCAGGAAGAGGTTCTTTAAATTGAGATTTTAAGGCCAATAGAAAGATACCACACTATATATTTTATCATCTTCAACAAAATACTGAGGATCTATGTATGTGTATATTTACATTAGCTATCTATCTATCTGTCTATCTATTATGTATCTCAGTATCTGTTTCTTAATCAAGAATTAGAGATAAAATAACCAGCATAGCCTAGAGAACTTGTGTTCTTGTTTGATGTTCATCCTAATCCATGTGTCCTATGATGCATTCATCCTGATGAGTTTGTGCTGAGGTATCCATTTCTTATTGAAAGGTCTTTGAATTAATCCTGGAAAGAGTACACCAAATATATGTTGCATTCTTTGGAGTTGAGCTAACAAATATCCTTATTACATAGGTTTTAATATACTTTGGCAATATTGTTTTTTATGGAAATGTTCTAATACCTATAAATTTTTCTTCATAAAATTAGCTTCATTATATATTATTTTGTTTTTAAGATAATCCTTTCACAAATAAGTATATTTTATATGTATTGAGGGTCATTGATATAAACTAAAATGATTCAATTCCACTAACTTTTGGTATTTGCTTGTTACTCTTACATCTTGAAAGTACCTTAAAACAACTTGAATCACCTTAAAATATTTACCTTCATGTCAAATAGTTAAATAAGACCTTAAAAAAAGTAAATTACTTTCCATTTTAATACTTAGATTTGGCTTGATAAATACCATCCTGTGCAGGTATCTGTAATGGCTCCCTTCTCACCTGGGTGGGGAAACAGAGGAGTCCAACCAAACTCTGCTAGAGCTACTCTCTCTTTCAGGTTCTGACTCTGGCCCCCTAGCCCTCAAGCTTTCACTTTAAATCCTCTTGCTCTGGTCTGATTTCCCCAGTTACCCCAGTACTATTGCCTAATCTAAAAACAATTGACATTCATTTAACAGTAACTATTAATATAACCTAATACTTCTAATCAATCTGTATAAAAATATCCTTGGTTCTTCATTAAAAGAATACGTAGTCCATGGTTTATTGTAGCTTATACCAATCAGGCCTTGTCTTACTTTAACCTGTTCCCAAAAGTTGTTATGTTTGCTCTACCAAGCTGTTTCATTCTGGTAAAACTCAGAGGTATAATGAGCCAGAGGTCCAGGAAATACTGATATACTACTACCTTAGGATTCCTTTGCATTCACAGATGACCATAGTATAGTGATTACAAAATTAAGCACAAGTCTTCACTGTTATGTGAAGATGAAAATGTGAGTTCTTTTGATCCTTCTTAGTGAAAGAAGTTTATCCATGTGATCATGGATAAACACTAGGCCTGCTGCCTCATTCATGTGTTTCTAATGTTCATGAACCCTTGGGGATTGAAGCAGAACTAAATGAAATTGAGAACAAAAGAACTATACAGAAGATCAATAAAACCAAAAGCTGGTTTTTTGAAAAGGTAAACAAAATTGATACCCCTCTTGATAGACTGTTAAGAAATAGAAAGGAAAGGACTTTAATAAACACAATCGGAAATGAAAAAGGAGAAATCACTACACACATAATGGAAATACAAAACATTATCTTTGAATACTATAAAAATCTGTATATCCAAAAGCCACACAATGTGGAGGAAATGGAGAAATGTGCAGGAAACATGCAACCTCCCTAAGCTCAATCAGGAGGAAATAGAACTCATGAATAGACCAATATCAAGTGCAGAAATTGGAACAGTAATAAAAAATCTTCAAAAAAAAAAAAAGTCCTGGACCAAATGGTTCATTCATATCTATACTGCAGAAATTATTCCAAAACATTGAGAAGGATGGTATCCTCCCCAACTCATTCTACCAAGCCAATATCAGCTTGATACCAAAGCCAGGAAAGGATGTAGCAAAAAAAAAAAAAAAAAAAAAAAACAACCCAGAAACTACAGACCAATATTCCTCATGAATATAGATGCAAAAATTCTCAACAAAATTTTAGGAAAGCAAATCCAACAGCACATCAAAAAAATAATTCACCACGACCAGGTGGGCTTTATCCCAGGGATGCAAGGCTGGTTCAACATATGTAAATCTGTAAATGTAATTCATCACATAAATAAAACAAGAACAAAGACCATGTGATTTTCTCAATAGATGCAGAAAAGCATTTGATAAAGTCCAACACATTTTTATGATTAAAACCCTCAACAAAATAGGCATTACATAGGACATTTCTTAAAATTATTCAGGCTATATATGACAAACCCATAGCCAATATCATACTGAATGGGGAAAAATTAAAAGCATTCCTGCTTAGAACTGGAACCAGACAAAGTTGCCCACTATCCTCACTTCTATTCAACATAGTATTGGAAGTCCTTGCCAGAACAATCAGACAAGAGAAGGGAATTAAGGGTGGCATTTCAAATTCTGACCTCAAACATTTAAGTTATGAGAGAACAGAATTTTCCATGTAAGGATTATGTGATTTAGACTATAGGTTTACTTTTTTACTAAAGACAGCATTTTCTTTATATCTGAAGGGTTAAGGATGGAGGGTATTATTATTTGGTAATTTGTTGTTGTTGTTGCTATTTTTCATCTTTTCACACGTGTTAAAACAGATGAAAGCCACAATAAGTATGCATGGTGATAAGACTTCAGAATTCTGTATTAGTATTTCAGTCCCTAGTCTAGATCTGCAACTGTCTCCTCTTCAATAAGATTAAAATTGAAGCAGGCAGTACAGTGTGATGAATGCAGAGTAATTTAATAGAGATAATTAAAATGTAGAATTGTCTTTGATTTAGGAAGAGTTGGGATAATTTTCTTTTCCATCTGAATGCCTATTTAAATTGCCTTTTATACCTAAAATGTTCTTATTAATCTATGGTCATCCTAGCATTTTAAGTACAACAAAGTACACTTTAATTCAGTGCTACAGCTCAGGTTGGGTTTCTGAGTCTGTGACTACTGATAATTATGCCACATGAATAAAATCATAGCAGTTTGGAAAGAAAATTTCTTAGAGTAGTGCAGTACAACTTCATAACTACAATGGACCCTAGAAGTTATTTAATCTAATATCTTCATTTTACATAGAAGAAATAAGACTTAGAAGAATGGGAAATTGTGTGTATCACACAACTGGCTGGCCATAACACCTGTGTTTCTTTATTCTGGGTCCAAAGTTGTTCTCTCTATGTCTTGGTTCTGCCATATAAAACTGTTCTCATGACATATTACAGCCAGATATACATATAGTTAAGGAGCCTCTGCAGAAGCAGCAGAGCCTAGTAGGTAAGAATTTGCACCCTGGGCTGAGTTGGTTCTGGTTTAAAAAACTGGCTCTACTAATTGTGATTTTAGGCAAGTTACTTAACCTCGTTTAGCCTCAGTTTCCTCATCTGTAGAATGGAGGTAATAATCTCACCAAAGGTATAGGTCACTGTAAGGGTCAAACAAGGCTCTGGCATATATTATGAACTGAATATGTTCCATAATAAGTACCCTATTCCTGATTTTGATAACTATGAATTGACTTTAGTAATTTTAACATTATCTCTTCATTTTAAGCCAACAGAATTCAGTAAGTAAGGGGTAGGAAGGTTCAAATCTACTCTGACTAGCAGACTAGTCCTAATGTTTTGATTTGTCAAATCTAGATGGGATGTATAAATTGGAACTCTAAGTCTTTACCACCACCATTTCAGGCAGCAAATCTTCTATCTCAGCTTGTCACCTTCCGGGGATGGAGATTCGAGACCCCTGCAGTGAAAACCATTTTTAGACTATAATCACCATCTTCTCAGTTTACATCAATAATAAAACATCAAGAAGAGAAGGAAGTCAAACTTGAATTTACTGAATGCTTGTAGCAATATATATAACAAATTTCTTATGTGTGTGGCTTAGGTTGAGTTTCCCTGGAAGCAGATGCTGATATCTAGAAGAGTTTTTCCAACATTTTCTTCTCAAATTCTTATGGTTTCATGTCTTAGATTTAAGTCTGTTATCCATTGTGAATTAATTTTTGAGTGCTGAGGATGTGGATCCTGTTTCAGTCTTCTACATGTGGCTATCCAATTTTCCCAGCACCATTCACTGAATAGGGATTTTTTTCTCCACGGTATGTTTTTGTTTGCTTTGTCAAGATCAGATGGCAATATGATGATGGTTTTATATCTGGGTTCTCTGTTCCAATCCATTGGTCTAGGTCTCTGTTATTGTGCCAGTACTATGCTATATGATTACTATAATCTTGTAGTATAGCTTGAAGTTTGGTAAAGTGGTACTCTCCTGATTTGTTCTTTTTGCTTAAGGTTGCTTTGGCTATTTTGAGTCTTTTCTGGTTCCACACAAAACATAAAATTATATTGCCTAGATCTGCAAAAAAATGATGTTACTTCAATGGGGATTGTATTGAATTCTGTAAATTACGTTGGGTAGTATAGACATTTTAGCAATGTTGAGTCTGCCAATCTATAAGCATGATCTGTTTTTCCATTTGTTTACATCCTCTCCAATTTCCTTCCTCACTGTTTCATAGTTCTCCCTTTAAAGGTCTTTCACCTCCTTGGTTAAATATATTCCCAGGTATTTTATTTTCTTTGTTGCGATTGTGAAAGGTATTGAGTCTTTGATTTGATTCTCAACTTGACTGTTATTTGTGTATAGGAATACTACTGATTTGTGTATATTGCTTTTGGAGTCTGAGATTTTTTAATATATTTATCAATTCCAGGCATCTCTTGGCAGAAAATTTGGGGTTTTCTAGATATAAGGTCATATCATTAGCAAAGAACAATAGTTTGATCCCTTCTTTTCCCATTTGGATACCCTTGATTTCCTTCTCTTGACTGATTGCTCTGGCTAGGACTTCCAGCACTATGTTGAACAGAAGTGGTGACAGTGAGCAAACTTGTCTGGTTCCAATTCTAAGTGGAAATGCTTTCAGTTTTTTCACCATTCAGTATGATGTTGGCTGTGGGTTTGTCATATATGGCTTTTATAATATTGAGGCATGTTCCATCTATGCCTATTTTCTTAAGAGTTCTTATCATAAAAGGGTGCTTAATTTTGTCAAATGTTTTTTCTGCATCTATTGAGAAGATCATATCTTTTTTTTTGCTTCTATTTATGTGGTGAATCATATTTATAGATTTACATATGTTGAACCATCCCTGCATCTCTGGGATGAAGCCCACTTGGTCCTAGTTGATTACGATTATTATTTTTTTGATGTGCAGCTGAATTCACTTTGCTAGGATTTTATTGAGAATTTTTGTGTCTATATTCATAATGGATATTGGTCTGTACCTTCCTGGCTTTTGTATCAGGATGATATTGGCTTTGTAGAACGAGTTGGGGAGGATTCCTTCCTTCTCTATGTTATGAAATAATTTCTTCAGTATAGGTACTAGTTCTTCTTTGTAGGTTTAATAAAATTCAACTGTGAAACCATCTTGTCCAGGACTTTCTTTTGTTGGGAGATTTTTTATTGCTGCCTCAATTTTGTTACTTGATATTGGTCTGTCCAAGTGTTCTATTTCTTCCTTACTGCACCTAGGAAGGTTGTGTGTTTCTAAAAATTTTTCCATTTCCTCCACATTTTTAAGCTTATGTACATAGAGATTTTTATAGTACTCAGAGATGATATTTGGTATTTTAATGGTATTAGTTGTAATATCTCCTGTTTCATTTTTGATTGAACTTATTAGGGTCCTTTCTTTTCTGTTCTTGGTTAATCTAGGGAGAGGCCTGCTGATTCTGCACAGCCAACGAAACAATCAATAGAGCAAATAGCCAACAGAATGGGAGAAAATATTTGCATGCTATACATCCAATAAAGGGCTAATAACCAGAATCTACAAAGAACTCAAGGGAATCAGCAAGAAAACATCAAACAACCCCATTAAAAAGTGGGTAAAAGACATGAACAGAAGCTTTTCAAAAGAAGATAGACTAATGGCCAATAAGCATATGAAAAAATGCTAAATGTCTTTAAATCATCAGGGAAATGCAAATTAAAATCACAATGAGATATGACCTAACTCCAGAATGGTTTTTATCAAAAACTCCCAAAACAACAGATGCTGGCATGGATGCAGAGAGAAAGGGGCACTTATACACTTTGGTGGGACTGCAAACTAGTACAACCTCTAAGGAAAGTAATATGAAGATATCTCAAAGAACTAAAAGTAGACCTACCATTTGATCCAGAGTTCCCACTACTGGGTGCTTACCCAAAAGAAAAAAAGATATTTTATAAAAAGATACTTGCACTTGAATGTTTATAGCAACACAATTCACAATGGCAAAGATATGGAAACAACCCAAGTGCCCATCAATACATGAGTGGATTAATAAAATGTGGTATATGTATACCATGGAGTATAAAAAAGCCATAAAAATGGTGAATTAATACCTTTTGAAACAAACTGGATGGAACTGAAAGCCATCCTTTTAATTGAAGTATCACAAGAATGGAAGAACAAAAACCATATATACTGACTACTATTTTGAAACTTATAGATCAACACTCATGTGCACATATGGTAGTAAAATTCAATGGAAATAAAGCAGGTAGGCTGAGGGAGGAGGGGATGGGTAAATTCATACCTAACATGTACAGTGCACACTATCTGGGTGATGGACATACTTGTAACTTTGACTCAAACTGTACAAAAACAATTCATGTAACCAAAATGTTTGTATCCCTGTAATATTCTGAAATAATAAAAAAGATTAAATAAAAATTGTATATATTTGGGAAAAAACCCAGAAACCATTCTAAAACACAACACTAAGTCCTCTATGGTGCCTGTTTTCCACTAGGGACACAGTGGTGAGATGTTTATCAAGTTGGTGGAAACATCAACAGTCCATGACTTGGCTCTTATTTAAGGACTGTATTCTGGACAAATTCACTTGAGGACTAATTATAAGTGGGCACGGAAGGATAATATAAATAATATTGAAAGAATAACCATATAAGAAACGTTAGCATGAATCTAACTCAAAGTTCAGAATGAGTTCAAGCTGTTACTCTGGCATATGCTTTCACTTGGGACCAGAGTGAAGGGTGGGAAATTTCAAAATTACCCAACATGTTTTCTTATTGTACTTGGAAAGACATCTAGTATTTTTTTCTTTTCTTTTTCCATTTATGAAATGAGCCCAATTCCTGTGTTCTGGGATGTCTTCACACAGCTAAGAATTAAGGCACTATCTTGAGTCTTTCTCCTTCTCTACAGAATTAACTTGCTAATTAGGAAAAATGCTAACAGTATGAATTGAGTTTACATGCATGTCTTGCTATAACTATAATGCAATGGCATCTTTATCTTTTTCATTCAAGGTTTTAAATAAAAGAGCCCTATTACAGATGTCTTTTTAATAACTTGATAAGACAGAATATCAATAGCCTACTGTGATGTTGTGAAATATATATTGGGTCCCCATTTCCTGACAGATAGCTTCTGAACCCTTGGATAAGAGTGTCTTTTGTACGCTAATGAGAAGACCAGTGGCTGGCAGCCTCTTAGCTTCAGGATGGGGGCTGGTCCCTGGAAAGACCAAGGCATGATTAGAGGATTGAGATTTTCAGCCTCATCCTCTAACCTCTTGGGAGGGAAGAGGGGCTGAAGGTTAAGGTTAAGTTGATCACCAAGGGCCAATGAATTAATCAATCATGGCTACACAATGAAGCTTCAATAAAAGTCCAAAAGGACTGGGTTGAGGAGGCACATCTGGATAGCTGTACATGTGGAGGATCCTAGAGGATGGCGCCTGGAGAAATCATGGAAGCTCAGAGCACTTTCCACTATATCTCATCCTATGTATCTTTTCCATCTGACTGTTTATCTATATCCTTTGTAATAGTCTTTATAATAAACTGGTAAACATAAATGTTTCCCTGAGTTATGTGAGCCACTCTAACAAATTAGTTAACCTGAGGAGAAGGTTGTGGGAACCCCAGTTTATAGCCTGTTGGTCAGTAGCTTCAGAGGCTGGACTTGCAACTGGCAGCTGAAGTGGGGACAGTCTTGGGGACTGAGCCCTCACCCTGTGAAATCTGATGCTATTTCCAGGTAGACAGTATCAGAGTTTAATTGAATTAGAGGACAACCCTCTGATGTTAGCTGGTGGGGAGAAATCTTCAAGCACATTTTGATGACCAGATGTCACAGAAGTGATATGTATTGTGAGACTATAATAGAATAAATTGATTTCCCCTTCCTTTTTTTTAACATACCTATTCTGCGGAGGCAGCTTGCGGGTAAGAATTATACATTAGAGCAGTGGCTAATATACAATTAAAATGACTCTCCTTAAAGGTGATTCTTTTACACTAGTGTATTATACCAATTAAAGCAAAAAGAAAGAACAAGAACAAATGAAACCAATCAGGTCTTAGTTATCAAACTCTTGGGGGGAAGCAAGGACAGATAATGTAGAAAATTTTCATTTGGTGGGCTTATAGCAATCAACAGTAGAAGGTAGGAGTATTTGTGAGTGTAGGAGAGGAGGGATAAGACATTATAAGGTGTTGGGATGTCAATATGTTATCAGTATTTTTAGGTTTATGATTCATTAGGTAATAAATCACAGAATTTACACTGTGAGAGATCTAGCACTATCTTCTCCATGCCATACAAATTTGAATTGATTGAAGGTATATATATGCAGATTCACATAAATGTTTATTCCATGTAAGTTTTACGTTAAAGAGCTCAATTGGCCATATGCTCATAAATTCACGAAATGCCTATATGGTCATGGGCTTTCCCCCACAACAGGCTTCTTTTATAACAAGAAAAATGAAGAACAGAAATTATATTAAGCACTTAATATCTCACAACAAACCAGTAAAAAGACAAAGGAAAATGCTAACTTCCCTTGATTCTTAGTAAGGCAGACATTAATGGAAATGAATAAGGAATAACATTTTATTTTTCTTGGATACTTTGTAATTTAAGTTGTTTTGCCTTTTCTTAAGGGAAAAAAAGAGGGAGATATTTAATCTCAAAAGATTAAATTTGAACCAGGCAGTGGTGAGCAAATATAGTTCACACCCCACCCTCTCACCAATCACCAGTAAACACGATTAAAGTGGCCTCTTATAAGAAAAAGTTCTGAAGATTCAGGACTGGGAAAATTTAAACCTGATGTTTCTCACTTCCTTCCAACTTCTCCTTTGTTGCAACACTTGACTTTTCCTCTGCATCTGTGTCCGTGGATTACTGGGCTGCTGGCACTGTGGTGTCCCTGGCTATTACCCCTGGGATTATGAGGTCCAAACTGGGCATGTTTGAAACTGAGCTCACCCTCCTCCCCTCTTCTGCCCCCAATTGCTCCCTCTCTACACCTCCTTATTTCTGTCAAAGTTATCATTGCTGTCCAGTCCCATAAACTCAAAACCTCAGAGTGAACCCTGCCAACTCCTCTTCCCTCTCAAATTTAGCCTGCTCCCAACTTTCTCAGTTCCTCTTTAGTGTCTTTTACATTCATCTCCTTCTCTTTCCCCTTCTCCTCCTCTCACCCAATCCTTCTGCATACCCTAAAGCCTCCTCAGTGCCTAGTGGTTAAAAGATTGGTCACATACCTAGACTTCTGCTGCCATCTCCAGTGCTGCCTAGCTGAGGGACTTTAATCTCCAAATTCTCAGCCTCAATTTCATTATTTCATTTCTAACATGGGAATAAGAATACCTGCCTATAAGTTGTTATGAGAATTAGATAACATACACAAAATGCTTAGCATAGCATCTGACACATGGTAAGTGCCCTCAAATAAAGTGATTATATAAGTTATCATTTAAGAGGAGGATTTATAATGTAGCTTCAACTTTCATTTGTCCCTTGTATACAGATACTTACTTTTATATGTAATTTTGTAATCAAAGCTATTTTATTTTCTCAAAGTTGCCCAAATTATATAATCTTTAGGTTCCACAAAATCTAGATCCACCTGCTTTTGAGAACATAAGGGGGCCATATTAATAATTAGGCATGGGCAGCACGGATAACCCAGGACTGTGCTGTGCAGGTCAAAACATGTTGTCACTGTTGAGAGAAGCAATCTGCCATGAGTCCCAAGAGCCTCCTCACATTCTTGCTGGGTATGCCAGTAGTGCAAGGCTCTGACCATTTGTGAGCTGACCATTTCTCAGAGTTGTGTTTGCAGCAAGCAACCTTGAGGGATGAGACAGTGACTTCTTCCAGGACAAAGACTAGTCTTGCTTTCTACTTTCTGTATGCAACAGGGTTGGATTCTCCATGTTCCTCAGTTGTGACACAAAACCTCTCCATGTGTAATAACCGTCTGGGCCCCATGAGACCTGAGGACAAGGAAAACTGACAAAAATATGCTGATGCTCATGCTTCTTGAGTAATGAAGTCCTTTGTCTCTGACACAGAAATCTTGTGCCTTCTACTAGACCCAAAAACAGCAGCATATTTACGTTTTCATTCCTCCTAGTTCCCGCCATTTGGAATGCTCCTTCTTTAGGAAACAATTCCTCCTTCTTTTATAAAGAGAGGATATACTTAAAAGGTAGATATCAAGTCTACAGGAGTCTATAAAGAAAAAAATATATGTCTTGCATAAATATGTTTTGTGTCAGTCGTTTGTGTAACCAGAAACCTATTCTACCTACCTACCTATGTAAATATATATACACATACAAATATTTATACATCTCATGATCATGGCTACTGTATATAGTACTTACTATGTGCTAGATACTATTCTAAGTGCTTGACATTAATTAATTCATTTAATCCTCACAGCTCTTTAAGTTATAGGTTATTATTATTGAATAATTTTATTGAAAAGAAAATTAAAGCACAGGAAGATTAGGTAACTTGCTCAGAGTCACATAGTAAGTTACTGATTCTGGACTCTAACACAGCTAGTCTGATCCTAAAAGCAAATTTGTTGTAAAATTCAAAATAAATGTTATTTTCCCCTTCTTCCAATAAGAATAAGAATGAAGATGAAAGATAGCCTACTACTGTATGGGTTGGCCCTGCACAAATATGTTTAAAATATGCAGGCAGGAGGAGGACTTGCTGTGCCTGAGCGCAGGACACAAAATAGGAAGACTTTGCACCCAGGATGCCCTGCATCTCTCATAAACAATCATTTCAAACACCACTAGAAAAATGGCACAATGCATGTCAAGCTGTCAGCAATCAGATAAGCAATTCATCTTCCACGATGTATGAGAAAGAACTCTATATGGAGAGAAAAGCAAGAAATGTTTCCTTTAACACTTACTGTGTAGAGAGAGTGGTGAACTTCCTTATATAGCATTTTAAAATTTTTAGGGTGCTTTCCTATTTTCCATTTCTATTGAATCTTACTGTTATGAATTGAATTATAGTCCCCCAGCCCAATTCATATGTCAAAATACTAACCCCCCAGTACCTCTGAATGTGACCTTATTTGGAAATAGGGTCATTGCAGATGTAATTAGTTAAGATGAGGTCATATTGGAATAGGGTGGGCCCCTAATGCAACATGACTAATGTTTTCATGAGAAGGGGAAAGTTGGACACAGATGGGCACACAGGAGAATGCCATGTGAAGATGAAGACAGTGATCAGGGTGATGCAGCAGAAGCCAAGAATGCCAAAGAATGCCAGCAAACCACCAAGTGCTGGAGGAGACGTATGGAACAGATAACCCCTTGTGCCTTCAGAGGGAGCACGGCCCTGCTGACACCTTGATATCAAACTTCTGGCCTCTAGAATTGCAAGACAATAAATTTCTGTTGTTTAAGCCACTCAGTTTGTGGTGGTTTGTTACAGCAGCCCTAGAAAACTAATATACCTACAAAGACTCTGAGACAAATAGATCAGGGGATGATTGTAAAGGTGGCTGGGGGCTGATGGAGTCACTGTCAACAGCAGCTGAGGGCTGTGGTAGCTGAGGGTGAGAACAGCAAGATGCTGCCAGGTGGAAGTCAGGGGATTCAGGTTGGGTCCTCATGCAGTACCTCCCTGCTCACATGGGTAAGGAGAGGAATAGGAGGTTAGATTGGAAGATGAGGCCTGAGTTAGCTTCTGCAAAGCCTGAAAGTGCAGGCAGCCATTTCCCTGTGGCTGAATGTTTGTCTTACTCTAAGGGACCATTAGAAGGCAGAGACCTTGATGCTCCCACCCCAACCAGACCAAGGTGTACTTTGGTTTGCAGACTTT
This sequence comes from Lepilemur ruficaudatus, assembly GCA_963574885.1. Classification (NCBI taxonomy): domain Eukaryota; kingdom Metazoa; phylum Chordata; class Mammalia; order Primates; family Lepilemuridae; genus Lepilemur; species Lepilemur ruficaudatus. Next base: position 74,626 of record CAUYRT010071480.1, read on the forward strand.
TCCACCTTATTGCAATTTCTCAATGTATTGGATTCGCAGGGTCAACAAACACCCCCTTTGCTTTATCTCATTTGCAGATCATAACAAATCGTGACTACGCTTTTATGGTCAGGAAGAGTAAATTTGCTCACATACCAATAGGTATAGAACATGTGCCAGCTATATACTACTTCTGAGGCTTTTCCCCTTTAATTGTAAATTTACATCTATTCAATGGATAACTGAATTGGCTGGAAGTCTGATATCGAGATTATTTTAGTCAGAAAATAAATCTCTTTCAAATTCACCATCCTAAAATCATCCGGTTCTTCTCTCTTGGGAGCTAATTTTGGTATCTTCATGGTGGTGAAAACGGAAGCCCAGCCTGGTTCAGGAAACCGATGGCCTCCTAGGTAATATGGAGTAAGTTGGTGGGTTCTGTCTCAGTACCCTTTGTCAGAGTGAGCTACACCCGACTAGAAGAAAGCTCCTAGCAACACGTCTGCTATGAATGGCAGAGAATTAATTTTTGTTTATTTTTTTCCTTTGATTTTGAAGGTTTTTTGTAAACAAGTATATAAAGGTGCTATCATTCCCCTTCCAATTAGGCCTACATAAACATGAGTGCAACCTTAAACCCACTGAATTGAAACTTGGTTGGCCTCTCCATCATAGGGTTGACAATACAGGAATACTCAGTTCAATTTAAATTTCAGTTAAATAACGAGCAATTTTGCACTACAAATATCTCCCAAATATTGCATGGGACTATGTATGTAAAAAAAAAATTATCTGTTGTTTACCTAAAATTCAAATTTAACTTGCTGTTTTGTATTTTTATTTGTTCTGTCTGGTAACACTTCCCTGTCAAAGATGGGATTTTTCTATCCCTGTTTTTCTGTTCCTCTAATTAAATAAGAAGATGTTTCTTGGTTCCTTTTTATTTTTTCTTAGCAAAGACATACTTTGAGTATGTTCTAGAACAGTATTTTTCAAAATGTTTTCCTGATCACTAAATTAAATCATTTTAGTAGTAGTTAAAATGCTAATTTATGGATTCCACTTAAGTTACGCTTAATAATCAGATTCTCAAACACCCAGGAGAGTCTTATGCACTGTAACCACGAGAAGAAACGAAACCTAGGTATTTGCTCCTCAATTCCAGCTTGATGTGACAGTCCTCTCTCTCACTGCAAAATATAATACCCTGAGCAATGTTGGTCTCAACCAGAGGAGCCACTGAGAAAATGCTGAGATTTGATAGAACTGAGATACTATTGAATTTTATCATGTTATCAATTATTTAAAATAACAGTATTGGTTGCTAATGGCTTTCTAGAAATCATCAAAATATATACCTGCATTTAATTAAATTTATAAAAAATAATAGGTATACTTTTTATCTATTTAAATAATTTGCCCACATTTATTTATTGGTATGCTAGTCTCCAGGCCCAGGCCTACAGATAACCTATCATTTGCAATAGTTTTATATTTCTAGGTCTTCAAAATATATCACAGGTACAACACTGCATGGAATAATAAGGAATCCAGAAAGGTTTGTTTAATTCAGCTTTTATATGGTTTATCAAAAATATATAATATTAAGTGATATATGATGTAATTTTAAAAACTCTAGGTAACAAATTATTTTCTCATGCAAAGTATTGCTCTGTCTAAGCTCACTTCTTCATCTGAAAGATAATGATAGTGATAGTACTACTGCATAGGTATTGGGGGAGACACATGATCAGATTTATTTTTTGTAAAAAATCATCTGGCTTCCCTACTTCCTTCAGGCAATAAACAACCTCTCCTTCCTTTACTTTGTCTTTATTGTTTATAGTTGTTTGTTTTGTCTTGTTTTCCATGCATATCTTCTTTGATTAAATGTTCTTCTGAAACTACAAGTCTAAAGCTTATTTATCTTTACAACTTGTGTTGCAAGATGCCATGCAAATGATAGGGAATCAACAATCATTTTGTGAATGAATGCCTAGTCGGACAAATGTGCCTTTGACTTATTAAGTGCCAAGTAAATGTTGGTGCTGTGATGAATTAGTACATAGATGGGACCAAAGAAAGCATACAACCAACCCAAATCTTCAAAATAGAATAAATGACAGAAACCCAGGTATCCACTCCTCTCTGAGGATGGCAGTTTTCACAACATGTTAATCCCTCTGCACTGCCTTAGGGTAAAACAGTTTTGTCACAAGGTATTTTGATCTATCCAAAGTAAATGTATTTATCATCTTGGTCATTTTTTAATATAAAATTATCACAAGAAAATGACCTAAATTGTGAAGGTGATGTTTCTTGGATATATGTCATATGAAAAGGAGGTTCTTTTATCTGCACATATGCTGTTAACTATGTTATACTGTTAACTATGGCCAAGTGTTATTATTGGCTAATGCCGTTGCTGATTTTCTGCATTTAGGCCAGAATCACAGGAACAAGATGGAAGACCTTGTGTTTTCATATCACCACAATTTGTGTGTCCTGAACTGTTCCACAGATGTTGTTCCAAATTTATGTGGAATGTGTAGCATGTGTAACACTGAGAAGTTAAGGCCTGGGGAGTCCTGATTCTAAGCTAAATTTTTGTTAATCAGAGCAAGCATGCCAACGATGTTTCCCACATTTCTGCTTATACATGTAATGCACTGGACAAAAATTTACCACCCAAAGATCCAGCGGAGTATGGAAGGCTGGTTAAGCCAGCAAGACTGCTGACTGAGAGAGGAATGGGGGTAAAGACTGGACCACCATCTAGGCTGCGTATCGGGTAGGAGGGTTGGCTGTCTGTGCTTGGGCTTTCGGAAGGCTGTGGAGCAGAAGAGATTTTAGCCAGCAAATGTGGGAAAGAATGAGAGTGAGAAGACTTCAAGATGGTAGGAAGCCAAAAGAGGTCTGAGTTCAGAAAAGATGTATTGAACAGAATGTTTATTGAAAGTCTGTTCTGGGGTGTTTAAAATAAAACTGCTTTCCTCAAACCTTCAGTAATATATACATTGCTGAATTTTTTATTGAGAAATTATTTAGAGGCCACTGTTCATTAAATCAGTCTGGACAGTGTCCATATAAACCCACTCTTGCAAATTGTTTTTGAAACGTGATTATGCTCCACAAAGCCCCTCTGTGACTTGTACTCGTTTGTGGCTGACTGCCTTTTCCCACATCATCCTTTCGTAAGCATCACCACTGACAACTGCCTCCTTAGGTTCTCCTAAAGGGATGTATGCATAGAGGAATAAAAGAAAAATAAAGGGATGGAGGAGAAAAAAGTGTAGGAAACTGTTCTGTATCAGTCCCCATGGTGAAATGGGGATTAGGGTGTTTTATTTTGTCCAATTTCCCTAAGCTCTCTGGTATCCATCACCTACCCTCACCCAATGTGTCTGCTTTTTACTATTTGTTTTTATTTTTTTACTGTTTATTTTTTAAATAAATCTTAAATATTCTATAAATTGTACATACCACAAGTCTAAAGTTCTAAAATTTTCATAGGAACATGCTCATGTGTCCACCACTAAGATCAAGAAACAAAATATTGGGAATATCCCAGAAGTTAGCTTCATGACTTTTCCTAGTTCATTACAAACTTCCTTCTTTGAAAAGAGTTAAACTCACTTCCTTTCCTCACTTCCTAGATGTGGTTTTTCTTTTTAAATACTTTATATATAAATGGAATCATACCGTATATTAGTTTGCTCTGGCTGCCATGACAGAATACCACAGACTAGGTAGCTTAAACAGCAGAAATTTATTTTCTCACAGTTCTGGAGGCTAGTTATCCAAGAAAAAAGGTGTTGGCAGGGTTGGTTTCTGGTGAGGGCTCTCTTTCTGGCTTGCAGATGGTTGCTGTTATGATCTGAATGTTTGTGTCTGCTCAAAATTAATACATTAAAGTCTAATTCCCAATGTGATGGTATTTGGAAGTATGCCTTTGGAAGGCCTTTAGGTCATGAGGGTGGAGCCCTCACAAATGGAATTAATGCCCTTTCAAGAAAAGGCCAGAGTGCTATCTTTCTGTCTTTCTGCTACGTGAGGATACAAGGAAAGTTTGGTAGTCTGTAACCTGAAGCAATAAATGTTTGTTGTTAAAGCCCCCGGTATGGTATTGTATTATATCAGCCTGAACTAGGACAGCTGATTTCTCCTTGTATCCACACATGACCTTTCCTCTGTGCATGTGCACTCCTGTTATCTCTTCGCCTTTTATAAGGCAATTTTATAAGGCAATAATCCAATTCTTTGGATTATTCTTATCCTTATCATCTCATTTAACCTTAATTTCCTCCTATCTACAAATACAGTCATATTGGGGTTACAGCTTCAACATATGAATTTTGTGGGGACAAAAATTCAGGCTCTTAGTTCTATTTACAAATCGTCAAATAGAGTAGTCCTTTCTTACCTGTGTTTTTACTTTTTGTGATTTCAGTTACCTGTAGTAAACAAAGGTCTGGAAATAATACATACAATAAAATATTTAGAGAGAAAGAGAGATACAAAGAGAGACAGAGAAAGAGACAACATTCACATAAATTGTATTATAGCATATTGCTATAATCATTCTTCTATTATTTATTATTGTTAATCTTCTACTGTGCCTAATTTATAAATTAAACTTTATCATAGTTATGATACATATGAAAAAACATAGTATGTATAGCGTTCGGTACTATCTGTGGTTTCAGGCATCAACTGGAGGTCTTGGAACATATTCCCCATGGATAATGGGGAACTGCTATACACTGAAAAAAATAGCAGACCTAGATGTTGTACTAATTTCTCTGAACTTCTGTCTGGAATTATGACCTTATAAGTCCTTGGTGCTTTGCTATCTTTGTAATGCCTCTAAACAAATTTTTAAATAAATATTTTATTCAGATTTCTATTTGTTCTCTGTGGGAGATTTGATATAAAATTCCCCAGCAGCCAGATGTGGAAGGCTTTTTTCTATCCTTTTAATTAGTACTCTTTAACTCTGTGTAAGTCTTTCTCTTGCTGCCTCCTTCGAGTTATCTCTTTTGTCATACCCTCAGGAGATAAATACGTAGTTCATTTGAAGGAACCATTTTTTAGTTCTACTTTGCCTCAAAATATTTAGGAATCTGCACATGTATTTCAACTCAGATAATACTGCCCCTCAAGATTTATCCTTGCCTTGGTCTGGAAAAAGGATCCCTACAACTTGCGATCACTTTTTGCAGGTGAAGGCATTTTGGCAGAGTCCTATGATTGATGTAATAAAATAATTGTTGAAGGTAACTGATACAGGCCTGGTGCTAATAGTTCCTAGTTACATATAAACAAAAAAAGTATTCAAAATGTTGTCTTTATGGTTCTCTTCAAGAGAACCTATACTACATTTATTTATTCTCAACTCTTGTTCCTCAGCTCCATTATGAATCCCAGTACATTTTCTCCCACGGTCCTGCATGGGGAGTCAATGGAGAATTATGAGAGATGGGGATATCTGAAAAACTTAACCCATTTGCTCTTTTTAGTTTAGAATTAGAAAGAGAAGTTTCTTACAGAAAGACAGGCACTGATGTCCATGGTGTAAGTGGGCTTTTTCTTTCACCATTTGCTGTAAGTCCCAGAGAATGATAAATCACTTCCTGCTGAAGAAGATGAGTGTTTGAGGCTACACTGAAGTATGGGCAAGTGATTAAAAAAATTAAGAAAGTGTACAGGATGAACAGCCTCAATAGGGGGAAGGAAATCCTCTAAAACTGATTTATGTGAATAGGTGTACATCTTGGTAAATTCACTAATAATCATTTAATTGTACACTTAAAATGGAGTAAAGGCATGATATGTAAAGTATACTTCAATAAAGAAAAAAACAGAAAGTGTACAAGAAAAGGTCATTATAATAACTGATAATAAGAATACATTCAAACCTTATTAATTATAAAAAATTATTATAATGATTTAAGAATATCTCATGGAACAGACAGGGTAATTAGATCCATGGAGATGGAAAAGATACTGCCACTGGTAGATATGTCACCTGAAGCAGACAGCAGTAGAGGAATGCTTTGGCTTCTCCCCTCTTCCAGCCCCGCAATCTGCTACAGCCTCTGAGTGGACAAACTTGATTGTGAGGCAAGAGAGCCTAGAAAATACAGAACATAATAGTCAGTCCATACAGGAGCAAGGAGAATGCAGGAAACAGATTTGAGGATAAAGATGCAATGACATATATTTCTACCTAAAGAAAAATCTATGAATTTATTTTAGGAAAATACGTGGTGATAGTTCAGGAAATCACATTTGAGAGTACTAGTTAAGTGACAAAGTATTTCTAAGGAAGATTTTAAAGGTTACAAGACAGTGAGATACCTATGTGAAAATAGATAAAGCAGTAGTAGATACCTAAAGTAATGGTCTTCTTCAGTTATCACATGTAGGTTGGGCATATGTTCATATTAATAAATGCTTATGAAATGCATTTTTACACATTTTTTATATAATTGCCCTACTTACTCAGGTACTTTACAGCCTTCTGAAAAATATTTCCCATTGGTTAGCACATCACATTGAACTGAATGTTTGTACATGAATTTGCCTGTCTGATTCTTCTGAAGACAGCAAATCTACCTAGTTTGTATTTACTGTATGAAGACAGCTAGCCTCCTGTGGCAGAAACATATTGAAAGAGAATAAAATTTAGCTAGTTTCCATCTACTTCTTAATACCTCTCAGTTTAGCTTTTTAAACTGTGAAGAGTTCTGACACAACTAAGAAATTCTAGTCCAACAAAGGTTCCTCTTTTGTAGGATCCAGTGGCAAACTACTCCAGAATTTATTCTTCCCATTTTTATTACACTCAGAACAGAATTAGATAATCAAGAGTCCAACATTTCTCTTTTCAGTCTTAGGATATCAAGATATTGTAGACATCATCAACAAACACGAACCACTGTTCTGCTTTAAAACACTGTCAGCATATCAATACCTAAAAATCCAACTCTTAGAACAGTAGAGAAAATAAAGCAAAATGCTTTGAACTTAGAATTAGGAGAGAGAGCTTCCTCATGGGATCTCTAAAGTTCCGCCCTATTTGAACATTCTTTATGATTATATAACGTGTTTTCCATGTGGAGGATGCTAATAAAGAGCAGGACTTATACTGGGCCTGAACCACCTCTCCCTTTCCTTATCTGAGGGCTGTCATTTGATCCCTGAAACAATTGCATTAGATAATTTTTTGAGCCAAGATAATGTCTAATACCTAGGATGTCCTTCTGGGCCACTAGGAGACAAGGAGATTTGAAATTAAAGGGAAGGTGCTTCATCTAGCATTATTAAATATACAGTGGGGATGGGCTATCTGGGATAAATCAAAGAGATCTCTACAACAGCAAATCCAACGCCATTGGATGGAAATTTCTCTAATGGTAGAAATACTCTATAATCTGTGCTGTCCAATATGGTACCCACTAGTCACGAATGGTTATTGAAACCATAAAATATAGTTAGAATGAGGAATTTAACTTTAAATTTTTAGAACTTAATTCATTTAAATTTAAATAACCACATGAGACCAATGGCTACCTATATTAGTTTCTTATTGCTGTAACAAATTACTATGGATTTAGTGGCTTAAAATAACACAAATTTATCTTGCAGTTCTGAGGTCAGAAGTCCAAAATGAGTCCTATGGTGCTAAAATCAAGGTGCTGACAGAACTACATTCTTTCTGGAGACTCTAGGGGACACTCTGTTCTTTTCCCCCCAGTTTTTGGAGGCTGCCCACATTCCTTGGCTCATGGCCACATCATTCCAATCTCTGCTTCCATTGTCCCCTTTCTTCTCTGATTCTAATTCTCCTGCCTCTTTCTTTCTCTTATAAGAACTTTGAGATTACAGTAAACCCACCTGGATAATCCAGAATAATCTCCCCATCTCAACATTCCTAATCACATCCACAAAGTCCTCTTTGCCATGTAAGGTAATGCAGTCACAGATTCTGGGGACTAGGATGCAGACATCTTTTGGGGGAGGGCATTATTTTTTCTACTATGCTTCTATGTTGGATAGTGTTGCTCTAAAGATAACTCAGGACTGGGCAGGTAGGAAAAAATCTGGAAGACTTGAAGGCACTGAGATGTATGTCAGAGATTCCTAATTATACAGAGAGAAATTATGGTGTTAACACTGTGAGATGGCTATGAGATCCAACAGGATTCATGACGGGGAAGAAGGGGTATTTCTTCTGAGAATCAAGCCCAGAGATACATTTATTTACCTCAAAATACTCTGTTAAAATAACCACTAGAAACAGTAATGCTTGCCTAACATCAAAGTATCTGAAAGTTCTATAAATGTCAGGCCAGATTCCTTACCAAGATTTCTGTGCTCAGTGTTTTCTAACTCAGTTTTGCCAGTCAGAGCGGGCTATGGTGAATTATTTGTTAGGAGAAATGTAAGTGACTATAAAAGAATGGGTTGGATTTTTACAAAGATGCTACTTAGGCTTCCAAAGAAGCCCTGAACCTTTCAAAATAGGTGCTTATTACAAAGTTGTTTCTGTCGCTTTAAATGTTCAAATGTTTCTATATTGGACTTGTCTTTTAAGCAGGCTTGCAAGAAATAACATTATTTTTCTTATTTCATTCTAAAGTGTCATTTCTAACTAAATTAATATCATGTATTGTGATAAATCACCTTATTAATCATAGTTGGCTTGTAATCATTTGATTGTTTTCCTAAAAGTAAATTCATCCTCAAAGAATGAGTATTTTCCAACACCCAGGATAGTCTTATAAAAATTTGTCACATCCCTATCAAGTGACTCTGAAGAGGAGTTTCACAATCATTTGATCAATGAGAACATGATTTAATATGCTACTTTAAATATCCTTGAATATCAAGAAAACTTGAATATTCTAAGGTGACTATCTAGAGAGGAAAAATATGAGCTGACCTGTAATTTTTGGTGCATGGATTACAAATAATCATTTATTATGATTAAATCTTGTATTCATTTCAATGGGACAATTTAATAACCATGTACTGAATACTCTATCTGCTGAGATATAAAAATGCACAAGATCCAATTGCTATCTCACCTCAAGTTATCTGATAGTCCAGTGATGGACATAAACAACAAATGGTTTGCCACTCTGAAAACTCATAGGACATTAGGTGTTTCTTCCAGTTATAAATCTCTACCAAATGCCAGACAAATGTTTTTTCATTTCTTTAGCTCTTTACAGCTTACAGAAGCCTCATATGCTTCCTAAGATGGTGCCAAGCTATGTGTGAGGAAGCCACAACCTAAGAAGAGGAGGGAACTGTTGACCAGCCCTTGGGAAGTAAATGCAGGAGTATTATTTCCTGTACTCGCATCTACTTATTACACATATTGGGCTTCTCTTCTGCAATACTGCCACCCAAGTTAGAAAGGGATCACTGGCGGTGGTTAGGATGTATTATTACGGGAGTCCAGAGGCAGAAGGGCAGAATTGATGGGGAGAAATCAGAGAAGGTGTCATGGCTGGGCCTAGAATAGTGAATAGGAGCTGGGGCTGATGACAAGGTGAAAACAGTAGCTCAAACAAAGGCTCTATAAGGGGCCGTCCTGCCTCTAGTCCCATTATCTTTATTTTCTTTTTTCGGGTCTTGCTACATTGCCCAGGCTGATCTGGAACTCCTGGGCTCAAGAGATCCTCAAGTCTCAGCTTTCTAAGTAGCTGGGACTACAGGTGTGTGCCACTGTGCCCAGTCCTCATTATCTTTTTATCCCTACATTTTCATTTTCTTCTCTATACATACTATACACTATATTCCCACCATACCACATTACTTGCTGTTCCCCAAACACACCTTGTTTCCTCGTGCCGTCTTTAAAGCTATGTGATATCTTCACCTTTGCCTCTCCAGGCACCTCTCCCCAGTCTTTTGTCTTTCTGAAAAATACTTATTTATCTTTTAAAATTCAGCAGAACCATTATTTTCTTCTAGGAATCTTCCCCTGATCACCCCCCCACCCATCCCACCTTCCCCTTTTCCCTGAGACAAACAACAGACTGAGGGTTTTTCCATTTTCTCACCTCACCAGGGTTAGAGATGGAAGCTGGGCAGAACCGCAAAGGTTTTGCTGTGAGAGACCATGTTAAGAGTCTTCAGAATGCCCAGAAATATGTTAGGCTTAGTGAGAGTAGAGAGAGAAGTGTGAGAGATTTTGGTAGTATTGAGAGGACCAGGGATCAAATTAGTTGATAGAAAGGGGATAGTGAGTCTAATGTAACTTTGAGACATTAATCTGGGTTGACTTAGAGTAATGTCAGCAAACCTGTTCTGCAAAGGTTCAGATAATAAATATTTCAGCCTTTGTTGGCTATATGGCCTTTATTGCAACTATTCAACTCTGCCACTGTGGCACAAAAGCTGGTGCAAAAATATGTAGATGAATTAGTGTGGTTGTATTGCAATAAAACTTTCTTTACAGAAATGGCAGTGTGCTGAACATGGCCTGTGGGCTGCAGTTTGCTGACCCGACTTAGATGATGGTACTACTTAATCACAAATAGGAGTTGAAGCCTGCTTGCAGATGAGGTGGACAAGTTGCCGGGGTGGGGCTTAATTGAATTTGGATGTGCTAAGTCTGAGATGCTGGCATGACTCTCGTGGGAAAATGTCAGCAGGCAGTTTAGAATATGCAGTTGGAGCTGGAAGAGAAAGCAGGAGAGAGAGAGATTTTGGAGTCATCATCACAGGGCTAACAAGTTAGTTTTATCCTAATTTCTAGGAGTGTAATATACATAGAGCATTTAAAAGACCAAAAGCTGGATCCAATAGTAGTTCTACTTGTATCTCTTTGAGGTATCTCCATATTGCTTTCCACAGAAGTTGTACTAGTTTGCAGTCCCACTAGCAGTGTAGGAGTGTTCCTATCTCTCCGCATTCATGCCAACATTTATTGTTTTGGGATTTTTTGATAAAGGTCATTCTTGCTGGAGATAAGTGATATCTCATTGTGGTTTTGATTTGCATTTCCCTGATGATTAGAGATGTTGAGCATTTTTTCATATGTTTGTTAGTCATTAGTCTATCTTCTTTTGAAAAGTTTCTGTTCGTGTCATTTGGTATTAACCAATCAACACTTAAGTGCACATATAGTAATAACATTCATGGAGTGTCAGGCAGATGGGAGGAACGAGGAGGGGATGGATTTATATACACCTAATAGGTACGGTGTGCTCATCTGGGGGATGGACACGCTTGAAGTTCTGACTCGGGAGGGGCAAAGGCAATATACGTAACCTAAACATTTGTACACCCGTAATATGCTGAAATAAAAAAATAAAAACAAAACAAACAAACAAAAAAGAAACCAAAAGCAATCATAGCCACAACAAAAATAAATAAATGGAACCTGATCAAATTAAAAAGTTTCTGCACATCCAAAGAAACTATCCCTAGAGCAAATAGCCTACAGAATGGGAGAAAATATTTGCATGCTATAAATCTGATAAAGGGCTGATAACTAGAATCTATGATTCTAGCTTAGAGTATCAGGAATGAGGATAGAGGATGTAGGAGAAAGAGCTCTTCCCAGATGGGATGAAGCTAGTGAATCTAGACAATGCCATAGGCAAATTCTAGTGGATGCTGAGATGCATGGCCCAGCACCTTCTCTAGCGCCAAAGCACCCATACCCCCACATGGCAGGAATGTTGCCTGCTGATTGCCTATAAGTGAGGCCTTCCTCAGGGTAGAAAGGCCTAGCCCTGTTGCTTCAGTTTGGGACATGTGTGAAGAATCAAACTAGCCCCAGAGTTCCTGGTGGAAATGACTGAGGTCTCTGTTGCAAAGACTTCACAGTTCAACTTTTTCCTTGCTCAGGCCTGCTTCCTTCACTCCATTACAGGCTCCATTCTCCCTGAAGACACTCTACAGCCAGCCGCCTGCTTGCAGTTCCCCATACCAGTGTCTGTTTTTCTGAGATCCCAACCTATGGCATCCAATATTACATTTTCCAAGTTGATAACTAGTGAGGTGCCATTTCAAATCCAAAAACCAAATAAGCACAGTCTTTATTACTTTAATTTTTATTAAAATGTGCTCTTGGATCTTTTGAAGCTCAGAACATATCTTGCTTACTGTCTATTTGCTGCCTCCCTGCTCCCAGGCCTGGCTAGTTCAGCCACTGACTTTTGGCCTCTCCTCAGATACATCATTTAAGATCCTTGGTCTTATTTTAAACCAGCCAGGAAATTGGGCTGAAATGCCAGACTGGAGATCTTTGAAAATCATGTTAAAGCCATACTAATTCAATTTCTGCTACTTCAGTTGTGTTTTATGCTCTATTTCATGCTGTCACTTTTTAATCTTCCTGGTTTTGATTGTTTATTAAAAGATGAATGATGATATTATAACCTTGATCCAATCAGCTAAGACCAAATATGTGAGATGAAAGCAATGTAATGTTGAAAATGCTGCCAACCAAATAAAATTTTCCAGAATACAAAACAAGTGAATCAAGGAAGTCTAAGTTTTGTCTCATGGTCATTTTACTGCAATACTCAGTGATAGAGATAAATGTGATCTGAAATTGTGTCCATGTTACACATTCCGCCAACACATCCTAATATGGAGGAAGGTAGTTTCGAGGTAAATTTGACTCTGGGCATTTGCATGGGTTGCGTGTGGCAGCACAACACCCCAGACACTGTCCGTCATCTAGCATAAAAACCTCACTCAAGCCTCTCGCATACACACCTAGTTTTTAGGGATGTTAATTTGTGTTATATGCTTCCAGTTCATTAGTTTTACCTCACACCCAAACCTTGAAAATTTCTGTGTCTTTGGTAGACTTTTTTGTTAAAATGAAAGATTTAGAGTTTTGGAGCTGTCTTGCATTATAATTATTGACTGCCTTGGTTGCCTTGTTTTCTGGATTATAAACTGTCTGTGGTCAGGAACTGTGGCTTACTCCTTGTAGATTCTGAAGCAGAAGAGTTTGTAGGCAGTGTGTTACTAATATGTAATGCTGAACTTAATTAGGGCTGGAAGAACATTCAGAACTCAATTAGCTGAAACTTCTCAGGTTTGAGGTGAAGAAACTGAAGGCCTAAGTGGTAGGAAATAAATTATTTATGGATGTATGAACCACAAAATATGCACAGATTAAAATAAAAAAGTAAGAACTCAAATATAACTTATTTCTAGTCTGTTTTGTGCAATTACTTAAATCCATTTAGAAAGTAAATTACCCATAATTTACTTTAATTAAGAAATCTTGTGTGTTAAAAAGCACCTGGTCTTACAGGATAGCTTCTTGAGTTGTGAACCTTGTCTGACAAACTTCTATTTTCTAAATAATTTTTCTTTTTTTAGTAGAAAATAAAATATTTTAAGCTCATTTGCATTTAAGGGAAAACTTGATGATTCCTTCTTTCTTTAAGCATCTGCAAACTGATAGAACCCTTTAAAACTTAAAATTCTGCATGCCCATGAAATGTATTACTAAGCTGATTTTTGGAATTCTTTTGCTAATTAATAGTTGTAAATTTTGGATGAAAACACTTCTTTTTATATTATAATATCTAAACAGCAGTTTCTTAGGTGATACTATTTATTTGCCTTCTTGGTTACAGCTAGCTTTCCCCCTCCATTAGGTATTTGCTTTGTCAACTATCAAACAAAATCTTAGAACAAATTAAGTGAATTGTAAGCTTAGAGACAGAGCTGGCTTCATGGGTGTGCCACCTCTGCATTTATATAAGGGCCCCATGCTTAGAAAGGCTATGTACTTTTTTAATACTCTGCTGTCTTAAAATTCTTAATAATTTCTTAAACAAAGGCCCTGCATTTTCATGTTGTACTGGGTCCCACAAATTAAGCAGCCAGTCCTACTAAGAGGTAACTTGAAAGACCAGCAAATTATCTTTTCTTCACAATTCTACTAATATTAAGTAATATATCTTTTGTAAACTCAATTAAGGAATGCTTGAGAACTGAGATGTTAGGGTTAATTGAGACTTGGTCTCTAAAGCTTTTTTTTTTTTTTTTTAACTTTCTCTGTGTTAAATTCATTCACTGACTTTTCTTTCTGCCTTAGTAGAAATAAAAGTGAATTGTTTTGTTGATGGAGGACCCTGGGTGTACTGGTTATAATCCTGAGTTTGCAAATGCACAAAACACAATAACTTCTGCAATGGCCAGTGAATCTCGTATGTCTAGAACTCACATTTATCACATTCACAACTGTTCCCCTAGGGCTTGGCATATAGTAGGAAGAATTGCTTTTCTAACCAAATCTCTGGTTCCTATAGCTTTAATTTTGAGTATTCTCTTCCTCCTATTATGAAATGTAGAAAATCAAAGAGAATTGATGGTGCTCGTTACCTGGGACCTGATTAAATGAGATTTTAATGAATATTGTGCCCATTGTTGGAATATGTACCAAAAATATCAAATTTGCAAATTTTTGTACAGAATTTTTTAGATGGAAGGCATGGGAATAGAAATGAGGTTTGAAGAACATGGAGATTAGGGAAATAGACGCAAATTAATCATGCCCAGAGAAAAATAAGCTCTGGTGCTACCTTAATAATTTGAGATTCAAATGAATTGAGCTCAATCACATGTGCATGAAGAGACTCAACATCTCTCCTGTTCTCTCCAGGGGTTCCTTAGAAGACAGAAAGGTTGCATTTCTTGGAGTCACATATAGTGCTGAGTTCCCGCTTCTGCTAAATCAATTGAATTTGAGAATTATCTTGCCTTGTGCTCAAATCCTACCTCTTTTTCATACCATAGGTCAGCCTATGGGGACCTATACAAATGGTAACAAATTCTAATGAAGATTTTGTGCTTTTCACAAACACAAGCAGCTTTGAATTTAACATTAATGTGTTCCTATTCTTAAATGTCCTTCTGCCACCCTACAAGCAGGACTTTCTCAATGGGTAACATTTTCCCTTGGGTTCTAGTTACTCTACGTTACTATTTCCCCTCCCTCTATGATCTGTGCTGGTTTCCTCCCGTTTCCTTTTCATACTTGTCCCAATTTCTGCATTCTAGCTCTTTCCAGACCATAACCTGTGACCTGTGATCTGGTCTCTCAGGTTAGTTTTATAGACAAAGATAATTTTCTCCAGGATAGGAACTCTGGTGAAAAATGAGAAAAAAAAAAAAAGACTAGGAATTACATACTTATAATTACTGTATTTATTTTAAATAAACATGGTAAATGGTTTAAATAAACATACAGGTTTTTGACTTGCCTCCCTTCCTCAAATAGCTCTTCATCATTCTCTCCTTATCATTCATCTTTATGTTACATTTCTCTTAATTATGTAGGAAAAAAATTGCTGAGACCAAGAAAAACTTTAAATTTATTCTCACATTATAGAATAACAAAATCATGTTTTCCAACTACACAGACAAACGTTAATAACAAACCCCTAACAGAAAACCTCATTAAAGGTTTTCAGAGTTACAGAGTCTGGTTCCTAATTCAGATCTTATTTTATTTTGATGCATATGGAGTGGTCTTTTGGAAAAAAAAGTTCAGTTATTCATTTATTTATTGAAACTATTGAGTGCCTACTATTTTCCAGTCACTGTTTTAGTTGATTGAATTATATCAGTGGAACAAAACAAAGACCCCTGTCCTTACAAAGTTTATATTATGGGGAGTCAGACAATGGAAAGTAAACAATTAAATAAGTAAATTATGTAATGTATTAGTGCCAATTTATTTTCCAGGGATTAGGAGGTTGGGGGGCTGAACTCACAACTAATGAATACGGTGAACATTGCAGAGGGGAAGGGCATGGCTCTAATCCTTGCTTGGGTGAGGCAAAGTCATAAAATGTAAACAAAATGCACCCTCATAATATCCTGAAATAAAAATAAATTTAAAAAAGGGGGAAAAAAGTAAATTATGTAATGTATTAGTAGGAAATTAGTATGCTATGGAAAAAAACGTAAAGTAGGATAAGGGCTGCTGTGTATTTAAGGCATCCATCCAGATAAGTGTTTTGTGGTAACAGTTCATTCCCTCAAATAACTAATACTATAATTGGAGAAAAAAATATACATGCATAAAAATAAAAATAATGAAGTACTACATATCAGATATATGCAAAGTATCAATAAGTAATATGTATTTTAAGTGTTAGAAGAGCCATGCAGAAAGATTGTTGCACTTAGGGTTGGACTATATTTCAAGACCAATACTTTTCCTACTACAAATGGTTTGATCTCAGGTTTTCACATACAAATATTTGATCTCTGTTCAAGATATCTATGCTGCATAGTAAACTCTCTCAACACTTAGTACTGTAAAACCTATTCTGCTCATGAACCTGCAAGTTGGGCTGGGCTCTGCCAAAATCGTTATACTTCTAAACTGAGGCAGCTTGGAGACTGGAGGCTGGAACCATTTGAAGGTTTTCTCACGCACATGTCTGGCAGTTGATGATGATAATGGATTGAGACTTCCATTGTGGCTGTTGACTAGAACACACCATACATGGACCCTTCACACAGCCTGGGCTTCCCTAAAATATGCTGGCTGGACTCCAAGGTAAGTTTTGAGATAGAGCTAGAGAAAAGCCACATTGTCGTTTATGGTCGCACCTTTCGAGTTATGCAGGGCCACCTCCATCTCATCCTATTCATCAAGGCAGCCCTAAAGGTCAGCTTACTTTCTGGATGGGCGAGACTACTTGCCACCTCTTGATGAGAGTGGGGCAAGATCCTGGAAGAGCCTGTGGGACCAGAAATAGCTTTGTGCTCATTTTGAGAAAATACATCTGTCACAATCACTGAGCTTCAATTTTGCCATTTCTATGACTGTAGTA
This sequence comes from Lepilemur ruficaudatus, assembly GCA_963574885.1. Taxonomy (NCBI): domain Eukaryota; kingdom Metazoa; phylum Chordata; class Mammalia; order Primates; family Lepilemuridae; genus Lepilemur; species Lepilemur ruficaudatus. The sequence goes on from CAUYRT010071480.1 coordinate 91,446, forward strand.
AATTCTAATAATAATTACCAATACCTTACAGGGTGAGAATTACATGAAATAAAATATTAAAGTAGTCATCAAATAAAAAATTAAAAATGCAAAATAAACATGTGCTGATGATCTCCTCACACCCAAAATATTTTTAGGACTTAGTCTGAACACAAATAATGTTATGTAAGCATCTATACCCAAATATTTCTGACATTGACCCCTAATGTTTGTATCTTCCTAATCCCCCCTCCAAGGTATTTCTGGAATGCCCCAAAGATACTCTCTCATCCTTATTTCTACGTATTCACAATATTTCATTCCATTCCTTGCTGCTGCTACACCAACCTTCTTGACTGGGCACAGTAGCTTTCTGCTACAGGGTCATAGTCAGCAGGGTGCTCAAGCGCTTCTTCTAATGCAGGGTGCTGAGTGCCATACTTCATGTGAGGGGTTCTAGGTGGCTTCCTAGATACTTATTTGAGAAGAAAATTATTCCTGAAATAAATTATTTTCATAGTTCCATCCTTCTGAATTGTAAAGATGGTGTTCCCCTTTCCCCATGATCAGTCTTCCTCTATCCCTGGTTATCTTATAAATAGTTTATTTTTTTCTTTATTTTGTTTAAATATAAGATTGCTTTAGATTTGATATTTGCCCATAGGCAATGTAAAATACTGTAAAACATTATGTAGTACTTCTTACTATGTGTCAGGCATTTTACATGCACACATGTGCATGTATGCAAAGCTCATAACTACCATATGAGACAGGTTTGACTATTGTCTGCATGGAATTGAACTTCTAAGGTTATATTGTTAGTAAATAGCAGAGTCAGGATTTGAATGCCAGCACTCTAGATCTACAGCCCTTGTTCTTAACCTCTTTACTGGTAACTATGTGGATTTCCATTGATTATGCTTGCTGCCCACCTGAGAACTTGTCTCATACCCTCCTCTTCCCTCCATTTGGAGGGATAGTTGCTTTGCTGTTAAACCAACTAATCACCTAGATTATGTACCACTATATTCTCAGAATATTGTGCTACACTCACCTAACTGGTTTCCTCTTATCAATGTAGCTGGCTATTACTTCTCAGCATCTATGATGGTTCAAAGTGTGTATTCTATGCTAGAGGGACTATCTAAATGATAGAAGCCATGCTGAATTAAGAATGGTCAAATTACCTAATATGTCACCAGGCAACTTGTTAAATCAGCTAAATTTTTATAACCTTCTGCAGTAAGGGTGAAAAGCAGAGAGCCTAAGCAGAGAGAGTCTAAGTAGCATATCAGAAAAGGAAAGTCAAATGAGGTCTAGATTCAAGTGGATTAAAGCAGATCTTTTGAGTCAAGGAACCAGTTAGGATTGGAAAAATTCATAATAAAATAGTATAGGACAGATAGACATAGGGTATTGAGTCAAGTCTTTATAACTAAGGTGAGCAATTATTGTCCCCTGTTACTGATCTGTGGGAATGTCCTGAAATGAAAAATGAAGTTATTTATTGCTTTACAGCCTTATCTTTCCCAGGCAAAGATTTTCTGAACAACTAAGAAATATTGATAAAGGTGATCCATATTCTTATCTAAGTTATATTGACACAGATGGTCTCAATTTTCAGAATCTTATTTCAAATCCCCTAAGATCTGGTCAGACATACCCATCTGGTTCTTCACACTTCAACCAGATATGGTTGAATCCTGCTATGAGTTAAACTAAGATTTTCAATTTTGACCCCTGCTAAATATGGATCCCCAATTTATTTTGTTTTAACCAAAACATTATTGCTTGGTTATTCCCTTGGACTACTAAGGGAAAAATGTTGTTAATGTCCGTGGGAAAATTAAGGAAGAAAGGAGATCTGTATAATATGTCTGAAGGTGTGTTTGAAGAAAATCAAACTCAACTCCTGGGTCTGTTCTAAGAAACCAAGAAGTCCTGTCTGCCCTAGGCCGAATCCATGATCCAACAAAGTTTTTGCCATCTTTTGTTGTTTAGAGGAATCAAGTTTTAGAGCTTCTAGGAAGGGAGGGATACATCGAAAAAAATTATTTGTGAGTGAGCTATACAGTGGGAAATTAGTGACATATGAATTATGGGTTCTTTGGAAGGTGTGACCATTTATAATTTTAAAAATCTGAAAGGCAACCTGTGCTGTTGGTTCCTTAAAATAGCTTTTAAAGTAAGGAAAACTTGGTAACATTTAACTAAGTATAATCTTCTTTAAGGAAGTACTCCACCCCCACTGCTGCCCAGTGATATTTTCTGGCTCTGTTGGTGTTTGTGCAAAAGAAGAAAGAGCCACAATAAATTAATACACTTCCAAGAGAATCTTGTGAAATATGAAAGGAGCCTTTCAGACCAGACAGGACTAATTACACATTATGCATGTGAATAAGAGCATTTAAATAGAAATTGTTCTGAGGATCCAGATGGTTACTTCATGAATTACACCTCATGAAATGAGAAGTTTAATTCAGTTCTAATGGTTTCCATGTGGCCAAGGGAGGCATTTTCAAATTCAAGAACAATCTATAAATGCTGTAATGCTCATGCTTGAGTGATGATTAGTGACTGGAAGAAGGGAAAGATAGGAACATACAGGTTTCACCTGAGGAGCTTTTCAAATGAGCGGATTCCCTATCTTTCGCCAGATATAGTGACTGCTATGTCTAGGGAGGTACAAGTACAATAAGCACAGTAGGTGATTCTGATGCAAATTGTCCACACTCTGAGATACAACAGGAGAAATTCTCCCTAGTGTCTGTTTTGCTCTTCCATTCACTGTTTCTAATTAATTAGCATGATTCCGCCCTCTTATTCAGAGCTCTTGAATTAAAACACCGATGGGTGTGACCCAGAAAGAGACCATTGAAAATGTTCCCCAGGGAATTATAATAGTCTACTGATTTCCTACTGGATTTGGGCCCCAGGATTCAAGAACAGTGTTCCTCAAAGTGTGGTTCTGATACAGGAAAGTGGACCCCCAAGCCGAGGTCTACCTGAAGGCCAAGTGGGTTTTTGGCTTCATGCAGGAAAGAATTCAAGAGAGAGCCAGCAGAATAAAGCAAATGCAAGTTTATTAAAGTAAGAAAAGAGAAAAAAAGAAGGCTGCCCCATAGAAAGGCAATGGCAACAGACAGTAGCACCTTGTGAGTTTCCAGGGTCTTATTTTATACCCTCTATTTAATTTTAGGTTAAGCAGAGGGAGGATTATTCATAAGATTTCTGGGAAAGGGGGGAGGAGTTCCCAGAACCAAAGGTCCCTCCCCCTTTTAAACCATGTAGGGTAACTTCCTTCCAGGAGTTGCCATGGCATTTGTAAACTGTCATGGCACTGGTAGGAGTTTCTTTTAGTATGCCAATACATCATACTAATATAATATATAACTAATACAATCCTCATATAATGAGCAGTGAGGATAACCTGAGGTTGTTCTTTTGTCACCCTCTGGGCTCTAACTGGTTTTGGCTGGTTTCTCCACCCTATCTTGGGGCTTATGATTCTTGATAGAACAGGGCTTATCAGTTCCCTGTCTCAGTTCCCTATCACAGTTCAAGGATCACTTGTGTCAGCACCACCTGAGAACTAGGTAAAATGTAGATTTCTGTGGTCCTTCTCAGGCTTATGGACTCAAATTCTCTGCGATGAGACCCATAAGAATCAATTTTTAGCTGGGTATGATGACACACACTTGTAATTCCAGCTACTAGGGAGGCTGAGAAGGAAGGATTGCTGGAGCCTGGAAGTTTGAGAACAGTATGGGCAACATAGTGAGATCCTGTCTCAATTTAAAAAAAAATAAATTTTTAATAGCTCTGTCCCTGATATTTGAAAATATACTGGAAAACTAAGTTATGTTCCTAGTAAAGCAACCAAGAATCAAAGCTAAAGCAAAAAGAGTAATAGGATTTGCTATTCTGTCAGGCAAGTCAAAGATTCGGACCAGGCAGAGCATGGGGACAACAGGATTCCAGGTTCATATTAGATGGGGAGAAGAGAGACAGGTTTACTCTGTAGTCTGTTAGGCACCACTAAGGGGCACAAGGTGATGATCAGTGAGAGGCATTCACAAGAATACATAGATACCTCTCTGGGAGTTAAAAGGTGTCACCTAAGCAGAGAGATAAATTAAAAAACTTGCAAAGCTCCCTCTCAGAATCAGAGTTCAGCCATAGGGTAATGAGATGAATTTTGTGCGATCTCTTCCTTGTCATTGTCTTAATCAGGGATCTTTAGATTGGAAAGCAGAAGAAATCATTCTGACTAGTTCAAACAAAGGGAAGTTTACTGTAAGGCCACTCAGAGTGAAAAGTAGATGAACCAAAAAAATTCAAGGGCTCAGTATTAGAGATAAAAGATATTTCTGGATTGAAGGAGGCTGGAGGAAACTCACAAATAGGAACTTAAAGACTATCACTCTGGTGCACTGCCATTAGTAACACTCATCTGCATTTTACCTGTCTGGAGTATTCTAGCACTCAAATAGCTATTTCTTTCTTTGATTTCCATTCAGTTTTCCAAACCTGGAATCTGACTGGCTAAGTCAGTTCTTTGTTTGTGTATGTGTTTTTCCAAGTTGTCCAGCCTGTGGATCAGATTGTCATTGCCGTCACTGGTCTAATCAATTGTAGTGGGAATGATGAGACACGAGGTCAGGGCAGCCACCTTATGCAGACTATTATGGCTGCTTCGGAAGCAAAAGTACTGAGAGACACAGATTCCTTTACAACAGAGGATAGGCAACAAACAGGCAGAGTAAACATGTTTGGGCCTTTCTCTTTTTAATTAGACCACTCACAGCAGCATTAGTTTTTACTTGAGAACATGTTAGCTTTGTTTGGCCTCTCACCATGGGCACAAAAGAGAAGCAGGGAGACTGATCTGGCTAGGAATTAAGGGAAGAAGCTGGAGTGCCAATATCTGGACCAGACACTGTCCAGTGACTGAAAATCAGGAAGATAGTCAGAACCCATTGTTTTGGCCTAGATGTTAATAAACTGGTTTAGATCTATCTTCACAAGTAACCCTTGATAGGTTTTCACCTTACCTTTTGTTTAATTCTGTGGGATTCAGGGTAAGTATGTGTGATTTCAGACTATGTTTCAGTACCTTTCTGCCAGTCGTAACACTCTGATGCCTTTGAGATCTCAAATATTGCTAACTTTAAAATGACTTCTTTGTTGGTACCTGTCAATAGATCTGTATAATTTTCCATTCTTAGCTTTTGTAGCTGGTTGGAAAAAGTTTATGTGACACCAACAATCCCCATGTCTCAGTATGACAGATACTTCTTTCTCCTCACATTCTACAGCAAACCCTTTTAAGAAATAGTAAGGACCAGCTTTATTTAGACTTGTGAAAGTGTGAAGATGTTCCAGCCATAGATAATAATTATTAACTTATCTCAAAAATGTTCAATAATGAATAAAGGAGAAAATATGTCTAAAGTGTTGAAGATGAAACATCTAGAAATACAAACATTGCATCATCAAGTCCAGGTACCAAAGTTTAATTCCAACACTTAAATGAACTCTATCTTCTTGGACAAAATCATCTAAAGCTTCTAAAAAATTAAATAGAACTGGTTCTGTAAACTATAGAGTATTATAAATTATGTGATTATTTATGCACATATGTAACTGTATACAAAAATGTGTGTATATGTATATGTGTATAGATGTATATGCAAACATATATATCTATAATGTTATATATATACATTAGAAAACTCTCAAATTTTCTATATCATTTTATTACAAACTCAGGCTCCCTTTTAGAAGACTGAGGACTAAGTGCTAAGGACTTTGACTCTCAGTCAACAATGTCCATTAATTTATCCATCCATCCATCCATTTAGTATACTCCAAACTCCAAGGTAGTAGGTAGTGACATGGTGAGGTTTGATATCTGAGGGGAGAGGAAATAAAAAATCATCCTAAAAATTATATTTTGTTATTGTTCATTCCTTATTTATGCCCTGGTTTTCATTTTATGAAAGAGATATTAGGTGATGCATCTCTTAACAGAAGGAGCATGTATCCTTATGCAGTCTAGGAAATAGTGGGAACTCAGTGTTTAAAAGCATGAATACATGAACCTATGCATGAGCATTCTTCAGAGACCAAAATGCTAGAAAATTCTCCAGCAATATCCAGTCCATGCCCTTTGAAGAGCTCCTGTCCAAGGTTTCTTATGGAAGATGAAACAAGGAACTTTAAAGAAAGGAATCTTTCCTTATTCTCCTTTTGTTCAAATTTCACCATGTTTGAGCAAAGAAAGACAACAGAGAGGAGAAAGAGGAAAAGGAAGAGAAGAAGGAATTGGGGAACATATTCTGGAGTGTTGTATGTATGCAGGTCAAAAGAGGAAAAAAAATTAAAGATTCCAGATGCTATATCAGAGTGGCATTTCCAAAGGCATTACTAAATTAAGCCCTCCACTCTCTCACTTCAAAGCCAAATTTCTTCTCTTTTGATCGTAATGACATAATGAAAAGGGTGTCCTGATGGCATGGATAGATACTCATCCAGTTGAAATATAAATTTTGTAAAGAAAATTTAGAAATAGAAACAATTCTATCTATATTTCTAATTCCCATGGCTAGTCAAACTTTTTTCCTAAGTTTAAATTATAACAAGGGATAGAACAATATTTATAGTTGACTTTGTCATTGTGAGAACCCTGTAACCTCAGCCTCAAGGGATGCTGGAGCTTCAAAGGGAAATTGGCAAAGAAAGGAACATATTTTAGGACAAACTGGCACAAAGGAACAGGACATAAATGTGAACCAGGCCACTTGTGGTTGTCTTTGTAAAAGCATTTAGCTTTTAGGTAAATTTTATTGCAACTAGCATCCAGTTACAATCTCATGGCTATGGGTAACTTAAGGACTGACTGCCATTCTATTTTATTGTTGTTGTCTACATGCTGTGAAATGGATGAGTTTAATGCCTAGACCTTTCAGTACCAGATCCTTTTGGAAGCATGATAGTCACAGAAATTTTCATAAATGCCTTCTAGTCATCTTCATTCATGAACCAAGTAGAAGTTTCAAATTATAAGAGATTAAGTTAAATGACAGAGATGTTGGGCTTTAAAAGTTGCAACTAATTATCCATGAATATTTCCTCAGAGATCCCTTTTTACTAACACAGAATTACCTCTTTTAGGCTGATGGACAATGGTAGCTATTACAGTTCATTATAGAGTAAAACTAGCACTTAGGTAAAATTTGGACATTTTATAAGAGTCCAAAGGCGTCTAAGAAGTTTCTATAATAATTATCAAAGCAGATTTTGAAAAGTTATCTATGTTGTGACTCCATAGAGGTGAAATTAGATCTTGAAATGTAGCAAGACTAACTGTAATTATAAATTTGCAAACTGAAATCTTTTCAGAGGTGAAAAATGTAGGAAGAAGAAATATTTTCCAAATCTAAAAGTAACAAAATTTGACAATTACTATGAGGAGAAAATTCAGAAAACAAATGAGCTTTCGGTATTGATCTTACCATGAAGAAGGTTGCTCTTCAGAAAAAATAGACTTGACATCCCCTCTTTAATTCCCCAGCAAATATATATGTTACATCTGTGAGTAGTCTGGGAATGACTGCAATTAAAAATTAATCCTAGCATTTAAATAAGACCTAATCAAAACCTACTACTGGAATCCAGGACTTACTTGTTTAAGTCCTTCTTTTCAAAGGTTAATTTCAACTGAAAGTTGGGTTCTTAACATCCCTTAGCAGAAATGTTTCCATTAAAGAAAGATATTTGTATCTTTGGACTAATTACCCTTGAGCCTTTTAAAATCACTTATGCCTCTAAGAACAGCTTAGTCTTTCTGATCCAAGGGCCACACATTTTCCTCATCCATTTGGTCATCTTGCTATATTTCCCTGTGAATTTTATGAAGTAGGGCCTGAACTTGCACTCTCACTACGTCATATGTGTGACTAACTTAACTTAAACTTGAAGTTTTATCTTTCTAGATACAAAACTCCATAGTAACTGCAGCAGCTCTTTCTACACACATTGAACTTGGCACCAGATCTTGGTGTAAATCTAATACCCTATAATGATTCCCAACTTTTCTGAGCCTTGTTTTTGAAAGTCTGATGGGGCCAAACTAAGAATGCACATTTAGACAATAATTTGCAAGTTAAAATAAACCAACTTGCAATAATTCAGCAAGTGAAAAAGACTCTGAAGCCCCTCAGACTTCAGATGAAGAATTCCTGAAATAGAACCTTGTGCCACTGAAATTTCTAGATGCTCAGCTGTATATATTAGCTAACACAGTTGAGTCAGCAGTAGCTGCTTCTAAAAATGGAGTTGCAAAAGAGTTTTGCTATGTCTCAAAATTTTAAGGTACTGTTGAAGTCTGTCTAGTTTGTTCTGATCAAAGGAGTACCAAAATACTATACTGTTAATTTTCCTTAACTTTTTTATATTATCATTTGTGTCATAATTTGGTTTGTTGTTTTCATTCTGATATGCCAACAAACCCTGAATGAAAAAATGTGATAGTGGCATATCAAAACTGGCAGGTGTGGAGCAATATGATAAATGAGGGATACCTTCTGGCTACCCAATGAAGGTATAGTCAGTGAATTATATCTGTGGAAATTGTATCATATAAACTTGTGCATTCATTGAGTTTAATTTATGACCTAATACTGTGATGCCCTCAATAACATCTCTTGGTTTATTGTTTTCATGTCTTGTTTAGATACTCTGGTGAAGGTGAGTTTATTTACTCCTTATGGTTCATTGCATTTTTGAAGAGCAGAGAATATTAATATTGATACAATGAATTTATAAATATTAATAAGGTAAATTTTATTTACTCATTCATGTTGAGCTGAAATCGTTTTCCTGCTAACTTCCATCCTTTAATCTCCACAAGAAAATAAAGACTGTATTTGTTTCAACAATACCAGCGTGTCCTCTTGTGCTTGCTCCTTCTTTGTAGGCTTTCTACAGAACTGTTTAATTTGCATATAACTCCTATCTGATGACAGATTTCATTAAAATCAATACCAGATATTGATATGAAGACGACGATGGCAATGCATCTCAAGGCTAGAGGGTGATAAATTTTGGCAATATGTCTGATGCTTAGGAGCACAGACTCTGGGGCTAGGCCACCCTCATTATTTATTTGTTTGTTTAAAGACAATAAATGTTTTATTATAAGTGAGATAATGTGCTTTTAAAAGCAAAATGTGGCATAGTAATTTGAAATTTTTTAAAGACTGTAACAAATAAGCATTAAAAATTCTTTTTACTTATAGCAATAAAATAATTGTCATTTTGTCCCTCTACTTGTCAAACCCACAACTGCTCTACTCTACTACTTCAGGGACCTTGAGCAAGTCTTCATGTCTCTGAGATTTATTTTCTTCATCTTTAATATGAGAGAAACTAGCTACCTCACAGGGTTTTTGTGAGAACCGCATGAGATTAGCAATGCATGAGAAATTATTATAAAGTACTAGATAGATATTAACTGTTTGCCTTTCTTATAATTAACTGTTATTTACTCAGTCTGTGAGTCAGTAAGGTATTAAGATGACCCTATCTGGAAGAATTTTCTGTTTTGTTGCTTGTTTTGCTTTTCACTTTAATTTGCTAGGGGCTGAAACTAAGAGAAAAATATAATTGGCTCTTTAGAAAATCAACATTATTGTCTTTCAATAATTTAGAATCACCTGACTATCTTTTACAACTACAAATGCTAAGGGCCACTTTCTGAAACAGCTTCTCTGGGATAATTCTGATGTACACACTTCCTGAAGAAACTCTAGGAGTATAGCACCCCTATGGTGGCATTATTTGTACTGTTTTGCTCTATCACGAGTAGGCCACTCTGTTTTAAATACTCTTTATTAGCTGTACATCCTCAGATAAGTTACTTAACCTCACTGTGCCTCAGTAGAACAGAGATAATATTGGTATCTCACAGTGTTGTGAAGATCAGATGAGCTATCTCTAAAATATTTAGAACAAAGCCTGGCTTATAAAAGCAATACTTTCACTCAATGTGAAGAAAAATGCTAACAATCAAAAAGGGAGAGTAAATTTCTTGGCACAAATAGAAATTTGAACAAAAATGAGATATTTGCTTTTTAGGATCGAGTGTGAAGTCTTGTGTCATGTACCATTTGAATTAAAATTGAATTAGAGCCTCTTTCTAATTTAAGATCTAAATGTAACTCTAATCATGCAAATTCATAGTAGATAAGGCTCATAACACTTTCCATGTAATGCTTTAAACTGTGTAAGGATTGGTGACAATGACACCTTATATAGCTACTGTTTCACCTTATGCTTCAGGCCTCCTTTATTTGGAATTTGTGATCATTTAGGCAGTGAAAAGACCCTGTTTATGGAAAAAGATGGCTGTGGATGCTGGCAGGAGGAACAGTGCTATGCACTTAGGGAAGCTCAAGGTGCTTTGATGTGGGCATGGTAAATGACCCTCATCTACTCACACCAGCAAGCTTGGCAGCTACGAAATTAAATGGTCGAAAAGAAACAAAACAATACTCTTTCAGAATATGCTATAATTCACCAGCCTTGCCACTGAGCTTGGCTTTTTTTTTCTCCTGTTCAGATCACAAAAATAGGAATAATAATCATCACAATAGAAGGACTGTCCTTCATATACAGAAAGAGAGCTTTGGCAGAATCTGTCTGTGGACGTCCTCTTTCAACAAATTATCTAGAATGTTCCACATTTCCGATTAATTTAACACTCCCGCACAGAGCCCTTGTTGTGTCATGAGGCTTATTTCCTTTCCTTATAGCTGCATTTTCAAATATTTCCATCCTATTTGCTGGGTTCTACAGGTGGCTTCTGATTTCTCAGGGCTGGACATAAGCCTCCCATGGGATAGTGAGGGCTCCCATGGCTGTGCATAAGATACTCTTTTAACACTGGCCTCTTAAGTCTCCAAAATATTCTTCATCATTCTGCATAGCAAACAATCTATAGGATTGGTTTTATGATCGGCAGCATGGGTTGTTTCATTGTGAGAAGGTGCTGTTGTCTGAGGTTCTTCATGATGTGTATTCTCCATTTGCTGCTGAGAGGTGAGTGAGCACTAGCACAGGACTGAAAAGGTAAGCTCTGGAGCTTTTCTATTGAATCACCAGTTGGTAATCTTTTCTAGCTAAGGCTATCATAAATTGAGAACTTGCTTTCAATTTTCTATAGTTTATTTTCTTCTCTCATGCCTGTCAAAACTGTGCTTCAGAACTTTTAAATTGTGTGGATATCATTAGAGAAGATACAAATGATGGGAGCTCCAGATTAAGGCTTGCTCTTAGAGAGAAGGAAGGCAATCTGAGGCAAGCCAATATCACTTTCTAGACAAAATGAGTTCCATCAGAAACCTGATTCCAAATGATCCAATCAGCAATTCAAAAAGACATATCTGTGGTACCCACAGCTATGTCCCTTTAGAATCATTGCCACAGTTTTTATTTGCCAAAAAGCACCACTGGTCCTTTTTTTGATTGATACATGGGGCACATGTGATATTTTGATACATGCGTGCAATGTATAATGATGAAATCAGGGTAACTGGGATATAAATCACTTCAAATATTATCAATAATTTATATAATAGTGCATTTCAAAATAGCTGGACAAGAAGATTTGGAATGTTCTCAAAACAAAGAAATGATAAATATTTGGGGGCCCTGTTTTTAAATAATGTTTTATAGTATTATAATGCCAAGATTAAAGGTCATAAAAATATAACATTGGTTGTCAAAAAGCCACATACTACCCATGGTCTGATGTAGTTTGATGGCCCAGTGAGCCTATTTAGCAGTCTGGTTTTGCATTTCGGTTTGTCTTCAAAGTTAGCATACAGTACTATGTGATTAGAATGCTCTTTCACCAAACAATGCAGTTATTCTTTTGATTCTCATTATTTGCTCCTCTGTCACTTGTTCATTCCTTCTGTCTTTATACTGCTGGTTTGTCCCTGGGTTAATATGAAGCAAAGATTATGGAAAAACAAACAAACAAACAACAGAGATGTCATAGAAGTAGGAAATATAATAATGGTTACCAGAGTCCGGGAATGGGAGGGGAGAGTGGGGATGTGGAAAGGTTGGTCAAAGGAATAAACTTACAGTTAGTAACTGGAGGAAAAAGTTCTGGTGGTCTATTGCACAGGAAGATGACTATAGTTAAAATAATGTATTGTGTATTTTGAAATAGCTAGAAGAGAAGATTTTGAACGGTTTCACCACAAAGAATTGGCAGGTGTTTGAGGTGATGGATATGCTAATTACTCTGATTTGATTATTACATAATGTATATATGTATTGAAAAATCACACTGTACCCCATAAATATATACAATTATATGTCAATTTAAAGCATAAGAAAAAACTTTAAAAATTTTAATTTTTTTAAAAAGGTGAGATTTAATGATTGATGTGAAAACAACATTGCTTGCCCCAATTTTCCTTCTTAGCCTGATTCTCAAAATGCAAATTGAAGAAAAGTTTATAATATGTGTGCACATAGCATATGTAACATATGCATATATATGATTAATGGGCAAAGTTGGTAGAAATAATATAGAAATATCTACTTCTATAATTCTATTTTACCTGATATACACTGTACTTTCTTCTTTTTAGATTGTGGAGACTTATAACTGAAAGGGGTCTTTGAAATCATTTAATGCAATCACTACATTGAGCTGATGAGAAAAGTGAGGCTCAGAAATGTTAAACAACTTGCTCAGAGGGAAATAGTTCCTAAAAGGGGTGATTCTAAACTTTAGTATTCTTGATTCCCAATCCAGAAATCTTTACCTTACGTCAGATATTGATATCCCTGGGTGCTTTTATTTCCTCTCTTCATATTGGCTTCCTGATACAGTACAATGCTTTGCATAATAGCCCTTGTTCCATACATACCTGTTGCAGGCGCTTTGAATAAGCTACAACCTTTGGCCTTCTCTTATTGCTATGTCTATGTACTAGGGTGCTATGTCTGACTGGCTTCCTTATGCGAATTTTGAGTTCTTTGCAGAAACCATTCATCTTTCCTCGTTTAAGGGAACATATTTTTTATTTATTTATTTAAGGGTATTACGAGGGTACAAACATTTTGGTTACATTTTATATCATTGCCTCTCCCTAGCAGGGGTTAGAAGCATGCCCTTCCCCTCCACAATGCTCACCGTGTCCTTTAGTTGTGAGTTTACCCCCCACAACCCCCTATCCCTGGAGAATATCAAGGGAACATATTTTTAAAAGAAATTCCTGGTATTATTTTGGGACTATCAATCATAAGAGAGATCACTGCATAGGTTAAGCTTCCGATTTGCAAACAATAGGTTTCACTCTGCCTGATTAAAGCAGGTTTAAGCAATAAGGAATTTATTACAGAAAGTTAATTAGTTCAGATAATCTCCAGGAAGACTAGAGAACTAGGTTTGTATGCTATACACCTAGGAATAGTGAAGACAGGAAAAATGTCTTTTAGACAAGAAGCTATTCCAGTAAAAAAATATATGTATATATAAATTATATATATATAAATAAAATAATAAACACTTCTAGTAAGTGGTGTGTAATGGCACACCACTTAAACCCTCCATTGGCAAGTTCTCTACTACATCGGGGACAGAGGTTCCATCCCCTTAAAACCACTAGAATGACCACTGTGGTAAAGAGTTTCCTTCAATTGTCCCTGAATCTTCTCTCATTTTCATAGGGTATCCATGACAACCTCAAGAACCTCCGCACAGGGGATGACTCTTTAAGGCACAAATTGGTATTGCTGAAGAGATTGTAGAATAGGGACATGGTTTTGGGCCATGAAGCCTCATCATGAGTTTCTCCTGATTGACTGAAACCCCTTCTCTGTGGCCCAGGTGGCAGAAGCAGGCTTCCATGTGCCAAGCATGTTCCTTTGTCAGTCCCAACATATCACATTCACAAAGGGTGCCCATTATGGTGCACTAGAAGAGCCTCTGTTTAGATAGGACTTTTTTTTTTTCATTAATAGAAATGGTCACTGCAATGATGTTGCATTTGCCTAAGAATTCAATTCATTTTTTCTAATGTCATTGCTTAAACCGGCATCTATGTGTTTTGTAAGTGGATTGTTAACCTAGAGCATATTTTATAAATCAAAATAATAAGAATACCTTATAATTATCACTGTTATTTTTTCCCCCACTTTGATGATATTAAGTGAAGCTCCTGTCATTTACAGTAAAAGGAGAGAGTTGAAAGGGTAATAATTGAAAAAATTTTTCTGAGGTCAATGGAGACATCATGGTTGCAAAGTTTTTTCTGAGGCAGAGTTAAGAGATACATCAGAGATGATGACAAGCAAAGTATTGTGCATTTGGTGAAACTTTGGGATAACATGAAGGAATAGGCTTATCCTGGTCTGGGTTTTATTCAAACACCACAAAGATGATGGATATTATTGTCTAAAATGATTCTAAACAAAGAATAAAGTGGATCTGAGTACATTCCAGATGAGAATTTATTTACTGGACCCAAAAGCTGATAAACATTTAAATAAGCTTACTTAAAAAGAAAACAAAAAAGAAGAAAAGAAAAAAAGAAGCAAAGAAACAAAGAAATTAAGAAATAAAAAAAGGTTTTTTTGATGCATATAGAGTAAAATTTCAGGGCTTACCTTATAAAGAATTTCTGTTGTGAACCAAATAGACATCACTAAAAATCTGTCCACAACCCAATTATAGCTTTTATACCTATAGTCTCCATTCAATCACCTCTTGGCTTATTGGTCCTTCAAAATTTGGCCCAAATTATAAAGGCATGCTTTGATTTGGAGGAATAACCTCGCTAGAAGATTACTTGGTCTTTTTAACTTGGCAGTTTCCTTTGCCTCTGGCAAAAAAGTTAAACTTCCTTAAAAATTTAAATTATTCTGCTCACTAATCCAATTTATGAGATATCATTCCTTTCAACTAAGAATTTGGAAGCCTCATTATCCTTGGTATTATATCAGAGGAAAAGATGAAATTTCTGACATAAAGTGGGAATCCACCAAGAGTCAAGGTAAATGACTAGGCATAGACAAGCAGGTAATGACTAATCCATCTAAAACTCTGCCAAGAATATTTTCTAATGGAAGAAAGAAGTGGGTAGAAACAGATGATGAGGTAAATTCACTTTTGTATAAAGAATTTACTAAACACCCATACACAAAGCTCAGCGCCAATTCATTACAAAGATGTGACATCTCATTGCCCAAGGGTTCACAAATGGAAATAGATTAACATTGATCTAGAAAGATATATGAAAGGGCAATTGTATAGATATTGAATATGGAAGTTATTAAATAATGTGTTTCTATTATATGAAGTCATCAGTGGGAGTCTGGGTTTAGATGAGCAATTGTTGGTTTGAATAGTAGCAGAAACTTTATGAAAGGTGAAGTTATCTCTCTTCCTGTTACTTGTGAGAGGCTTGAAATTAAAGAGAACCTTGAATGAATACACAGGGGTAGGTAGATATTCCAAGTCTAGTACAGAAACAGAGAGTTGGCTCAGAAACACTTACAGCAGAAAATGTGTGTATTAGTCAGGTTTATTTTAGCAACAATCTCAACAATTCAGGGGTTCAGAGCCACAGACATTTATTTCTTGCTTTCATTACATAGTGGCTGCAGGTCAAACAGGCTGTGATGGCTTGAATTAGCTTCATGGGTTTTCTCATTCTGGAATCCAGACTGAGGGAATAGTCACCATCTAGAACATGTTATTCTCAGCGGGGAGGGCTGTAGAAGAGAATGAGTAGAATGTTCATGCCTCTAAAGCTTCTGTTTACTGCTTGCACACTGACATTTCCACCCACTTTCTCTTTGTTTCTTTCCAATTTTTTTCAGTGTGGTAAAAATGTACGTAAAATTTACCAACTTAACCATTTTTAAGTGTACAGTTCAGTGATATTAAATACTCTTACAATGGTCTGCCGTCACCATCATCCACCTCCAGAACACTGTTCATTTTCTAATACTGAAACTCTACATCCATTAAACAATGTATCCCTATTCCCTCCTCCCTCAAGCTTCTGACAACCAACATTCTATTTTCTGTCTCTATAATTGTGACTACGCTAAGTACTTCATGTAAGTGGAATCACACAGTACTCATCTTTTTATGACTGGCTTATTTCACTTAGCCTAATGTCCTCAAAGTTCATCCCTGTGGTAGCATATTCCAGGATTTCCTTTCTTTTAAAGGCTAAATAACATTCCATTGTATGTATGTATCACATTTTGCTTATTCATTCATTCATCAAGGTATACTTGGATTGCTTCCACATTTCAGCCATTGTGAATAATGTTGCTATAAACATGGGTGTAAAAATATCTCTTTGAGATCCTGCTTTCAATTCTTTTGGAAATATACCCAGAAGAAGAATTTCTGGATCATATAGTAATTTTATTTTTAATTATTTGAGGAACTGCCACACTGTTTTCTTAGTAGCTGTATTATTTTACATTCCTACCAACAGGGCACAATGTTTCCAAATTTCTCCACATCCTCTCTAGCACTTGTTATTTTTTTATAGTAGCCAACTTAATAGGTATGAGGTAGTATTTCACTGTTATTTTGATTTGCATTTTCCTAATGATTAGTAATGTTGAGCATCTTTTCATGTGTTTTTTGGCCATTTGTATATTTTCTTTTGAGAAATGTCTACTCAAATCCTTTGTCCATTTTTTAATTGGGTTGGTTTTTGTTGTTCTTGTTGTTGAGTTTTAGGAGCTCTCTGATATTAATCCTTTATCAGATACGTGATTTCAAATATTTTCTCCCGTCCTGTGAGTTGCCTTTTTACTCTGGTTGATAGTGCCTTTTGATGCACAAAATTTTTAATTATCATGAAGTCCAGTTTGTCTATTTTTTTTATTGCCTGTGCCGTTAGCGTCATATGCAAGAAATCATTGCCAAATTCAGTGTTATGAAGCACTTACCCTATATTTTTTTCTAAGAGTTTTGTAGTTTTAGATCTTACATTTATGTCTTACATAAATCCATTTTGAGTTAATTTTTGTATATTGTATTAGGCAAGGGTGCAACTTCATTGTTCTGCATGTGGATATCCAGTTTTCCCAGTACCATTTGTTGAAAAGCCTGTTCTTTCCCCATTGAATGGTCTTGGCATTCTCGTCAAAACTCTTTTGACCGTATATGCAAGAATTTATTTCTGGGCTCTCTATTCTATTCTGTTGATCTATCTATTTGTCTTTATACTAGCACTATACTATTTTTATTACTGTAGCTTTGTAGTAAATTTTGAAATCAGGTAGCATGAGCCCTCCAAGTTAGTTCTTCTTTTTCAAAACTTTTTGGGCTATTCAGGGTCTCTTAAGATTCTGTATGAATTTTAGGATGAGTTTTTCTACTTCTGCAAAAAACATCATTAGGGTTTTGATAGAAATTAATATCTTAATAATGTTGTCTTTCAATACATGAACAGGGGCTGTTCTAGCTACTTTTGATTGGCCAAAGAAGGTCACATTACTCAGCCTAAAGTCAGTGAAAAAGGATGCATATTCCACCCACTGGAAGACACTGCAAAGAACGTTGATGAGTACTATTGCAATGGGGGAGGAAACAGTTGGGAACAATAATCTAACCTACCACAGTGTACCAAGAATTCCTTTAATAGGCTTGATGTGACAAAAGGGGGCAGTCATAAATGTTAGCTAATTGAGGCTTTTTAAAAAGTGATATAAAAATATGGAAGAAGTTTACCCCAATTTGGAGAGCAACTTCAAACAGAGTCAATCAGATAGAATTGTAATTGGATGTAGATGATTTTTCTCGGGTACCTCAAACCTCTTCTTTCTGCATCTTTTCCTTTTCCCGTTTTTAAAACTTCCAGTGACTTTATGAGCTCCTACAGTATCAAATCTTACTTAAGATGAATACCTATCAAATTAGGGCCAAAAAGGGTTATTTGATCAAGACCACACATTCACAATGGTACTCAAACTTAGCATTTTGATATTATCTCCAAATGACAGTATACATACAGTCATATTGAAAAATTTTGAATATTTAATATAATTTTAACTCTTTTTTGAGCATTTAAAAAATTCAGTCTCATAGGAGCCCCCAAAACAAAAGTTCCCAGAGCCTTTTTCAATCAAAGACTCAATACTTTTCACAATAACAACAACAAAAATAAAATACTTAGAAATAGTTTTAATTAAGTTTTAATTAAGGTTGAAAGACCTCTACAGAGAGAACTATAAAACATTGAGGAAGAAAATTGCAGAGGATATAAATAGATAGAAAAACATATCATGCTCAGGAATCAGCAGAATCAACATTGTTGTCTATATCACTCAAAGTGATATATAAATTCAATGCAAGCCCCATTTAGATACCAACATCATTTTTCTCAGATCTAGGAAAAATAGTTCTACATTTCATATGGAACCAGAAAAGACCCTGAATAGCCAAAGAAACCTTAAATAATAAGAACAAATCAGGAGACATCACTTTACCAGACTTCAAGCTATACTACAAGGCTATAGTAACCAAAACAGCATGTGACTGGCACAAAAACAGAGACATAGACCTATGGATCAGAACATGTACCCAGATATAAAACCAGCCTCATATTGCCATCTCATCTTTGACAAAGGAGACAAAGACATATGTTGGAGAAAGGGATAACTATTCAATAAATGGTGCTGTGAAAACTGGATAGCCACATGTAGAAGACTGAAATAGGATCTATACCTCTCACCACTCACAAAAATTAATTCACAATGGATAACAGACTTAAACCTAAGGCATGAAACTATAAGAATTCCAGAAGAAAATGTTCGAAAAACTCCTATAGACATTGGCCTAGGCAAAGAATTTATGAAGAAGACCCCAAAGGCAATCATAACAACAACAAAAATAAATAAATGAGACCTGATCAAATTTAAAAGCTTCTGCACAGCCAAGGAAACTAT